>BLSH010110178.1:1698593-1710761 GCA_018402905.1 Glandirana rugosa | reverse complement strand
CCGGAAAAATCAACGGTAGTGAAGACGGTCTGCCCACAGTCTTAATCGTCGTGATAGCACGTTCAGAGGGATGAATCAGTACGTATTCCTATTCCGCCACAACGCTGGGAGAGGAAGGAAGGAAGGCTTCCACCAGAGAAGAAAAGTGTAATTACTTCTATAACAAGAAGTAAGTAACACGGGAGCGGGTAGCGTGGGTTTCCTCAAACTCAACGTACGAAACCTGCACCAATCCCGGAATGCTCACATGAACCGACGATGTCGAAGAAAAGCTTTTCGACTACAGAACAAACATGACGTTCTCCCGGGAGCGTTCCCTAACCGCCGGAGCAGCCGATTCTAAAGAGTAACCTAGTGTGAACCGAGGCCCAAGTGGCCGCCTTGCACACCTGTGACACCGAGGCCTGGTGTCTGAAAGCCCAGGAAGTGCTAACAGCCCGGGTAGAATGAGCAGTGACTGGAAAAAGGGGAACCTTGCCCCGAACAGAATACGCATGGGTCACGGTTTTTCTAATCCAATGAGAAATCTTAGCCGACGAGGCCGCCAATCCCTTGCGAGGGCCCTCTTGCAGTACAAACAAGACATCAGCTTTTCGAAAAGAAGCTGTAGCAGCCAAGTACACTCGTAAGGCCCTAACCACGTCCAAAGCATGCAACTCAAACTCCTTTGGGTGCGATGGGCGAGGGCACAATGAATGAAGAACAATATCTTCATTAATGTGAAAAGAAGAGACCACCTTCGGAAGGAAGGAAGGAGAGGGTCGCAACACCGCCTTATCCTTATGCATGACTAAGTAGGGAGACTTGCACGATAGTGCTGCTAATTCTGACACCCGTCTGGCAGAAGTGATGGCAACTAAAAAGGCCACCTTCTGTGACAGCAGTTGTAAGGAAATCTCCCTGATATTCTCATAAGGTGGTTTCTGAAGAACAGAAAGCACCAAATTCAGATCCCACGGAGCCATCGGAGTCCTCACCCGAGGCGCCACATGTCGCACACCTTGTACAAAGGTACGAATCAACGAGTGCAAAGCTAAAGGTCTCTGAAAGAGAATCGCCAGAGCCGATATCTGGCCCTTGAGCGTACTCAAAGCCAGTTTTTTGTTCAGGCCCTGTTGCAAAAAAGTCAGGACCCTAGACACGACATAAGAGCGAGAGTTATGGCCCTCCGCCTCGCACCAAGCTATGTAAGCCTTCCAGGTGCGGTGATAAATCTTGCGAGAAGTACACTTGCGAGCTTTTAACAAAGTAGGTATTACGGAGTCGGCGACTCCCCTGTCCCTTAGCACCTCGGACTCAATAGCCAAGCCGTCAAAGCCAGCGAGGGTAAAGCAGGGTGCAAGATGGGCCCCTGAGACAGAAGATCGTCTCACAGCGGGAGCCGCCAAGGGGCGTCTGCCACCATTTGCACCACGTCGGTGTACCAAGTGCGCCGAGGCCAATCTGGAGCCACCAGGATAATTGGTATCCCCTCCGCCACTATCCTGCGTATCAATCGCTGAAGCAGTCTTATCGGAGGGAAGGCGTACAGAAGACGATAACGGCTCCAGGGGGGCCACCAGAGCGTCCGTGGCCACTGCCAACGGATCCTTCATTCTGGACACAAAGGTCTCCACCTTGTGATTGAGCTGAGACGCCATGAGATCCACGTCCGGTGTCCCCCATCTGTGGCAAATTTGCTTGAACACCTCCGGGTGGAGGGACCACTCTCCCTGGTCCAGCGTCTGGCGACTGAGAAAGTCTGCCTGCCAGTTCTACACCCCTAAAATGTAAATGGCTGAGATCGCCGGAACGTGAAGTTCCGGCCAACGCAGTATCAGAGCTGCCTCCGCTGCAGCTGCTGAACTCCTTGTGCCGCCCTGATGGTTCACATACGCCACTGCTGTGGCATTGTCCGATTGAATTTGAATCGGACGACCCTGCAATCTCACTGTCCAGTGGAAAAGGCACAATCTGATTGCCCTCAGCTCCAGAAGTGAGTTAGGGCCGAGTCCCGAAGCCACCAGGTCAGAGACGCCCTGGTCTGGGAGCTCAGACGGATCAGAACGTCCAACGACCGAGGGGACCTGTCCCACCGAGCCAGAATCGCTCGCTGAAGGAGACGAGTGTGAATCTTGGCGAAAGGTATTGCCTCAAACGACGAGACTATGAGTCCCA
Source organism: Glandirana rugosa (assembly GCA_018402905.1). Classification (NCBI taxonomy): domain Eukaryota; kingdom Metazoa; phylum Chordata; class Amphibia; order Anura; family Ranidae; genus Glandirana; species Glandirana rugosa. Next base: position 1,708,604 of record BLSH010110178.1, on the reverse strand, counting down.
GCACCCGCATACAGAACCGTAATGAAGATTGACGGTATGATAAAAGGGTGCGCACTGCTGACTGCAGACACAGCAACTTGGCCGGAGGGAGGAAAACCTTTGCCTGCTCTGTGTCCAGAATTAGACCCAGATATTCCAGGCGACGGGATGGAGACACCGATGACTTCTGTAGGTTCAGTAACCAGCCGAAGTCCAGCAGTGAGGTCATTGTGATACCCACATTCTCCTCCAGAGCCGAGGCGGACTCCGCCCGCAGGAGCAGATCATCCAGGTATGCCACTACCACAATGCCTCTCTGTCGTAGCAATGCCAACACCGGGGCTAGCAATTTTGTGAAGACTCGAGGTGCTGAGGCCAGGCCGAAAGGGAGTGCCACAAATTGAAAATGGAGCTCTCCCACCGCAAAGCGCAGGAAGCGCTGATGGCGTGGATGAATGGGTACATGGAGGTACGCATCCCTGATGTCCAGGGACGCCAAAAATTCTCCCTGATGAAGGGCGGCCATGACCGAGTGGACAGATTCCATCCGGAATTTCTGTGCCCTGACATACCGGTTCCCTCCCCTTTTTTGGGAACCACGAAAAGATTTGAGTAGAACCCTCGAAACCTCTCTTCTGGGGGCACTGGTACGATAACCCCCTGGTCTGAGAGCGCTTGTACAGCCCCAAGGAGGGCCTCCCGGCGTTCCTGCGGGGGCCCTAAATTTGATGGGAAGAACCTGCCTGGGGGTAGAGATATGAACTCTATCCTGTACCCGGTGGACACCACTTCCCGGACCCAGTGGTCGGAAATGTGAGCCAGCCACCGGTCTGCGAACCCCAGAAGACGTCCCCCCACCCGAAACCCGGGTGGGGGCAACCCATCAGGCTGAGGAGGACTTGTCCTCCGCCTTTTCAGTTTTGCGCTGCCACTGCCGTCTTCCGGCCCCTGCAGCGACCTTACTGGAGCGAGTCCCTTTACCTGCTGTGCCCGGGGTGTGAAAAAACTTCTTCTGTCCCGAAGGAGGGGACCCCTGTCTACGGCGAGACTCGCGCCTGCGGGGCTCTGGAAGGAAGGTACTCTTACCTCCCGTGAAGTCCTTAATAATCTCTTCCAAACGTGGGCCAAATAGACGTCCACCTTGAAAAGGGAGGTCAGCCAGACCTTTTTTGGAAGCGTGGTCACTGGATCAAGAACGCAACCAAAGTATCCGTCTAAGTATGACGGCAAATATCGTTATTCTGGACAACATCGGCAGTAAGTCAACGGCCGCATCACAAAGGTACTTGAACCCTTGGAGTAAAAACTCAGCCTTCTGCGGCGCATCCATGAGGCGACCGTCTTCCAGGTCCTTCAGGAGCTCTTCCATACACTCTGATAAATGTTGTGCCGCCATGGCGGACGCCAAGGCTGGTCGCACAGCGGAACCTGCCACCAGGTACAGCGACTTTAAAAGTGCCTCTGTTTTTCTATCAGCGGGATCCTTAAAAGGAGGAGTCACTTCCAGAGGAATGGTCGTTGCCTTACTAAGGCGTGCTATCGGGTCCACCACAGGCGATTCCCATTTTTTAAAAAAGCTTTCCTCAAAGGGATAGCGAGCAGCGAACCATTTTGACAGCGAAGAAGAGTGCTGTGGACGCTGCCATTCACGATAAAGAAAATGAGTCATTGTAGGGATAAGCCTTGGGGGCCCTAGGGGGCCTAGAGGACCCACACACATACGCAGCAGACCGCGATTCGCCATCCTGATCCAGCTGCAGCTTAGTGCGAATGCCAGCGATAATGGTATCCACCAACGCTTTTTCGCGCGCAGCCGCCACCCCCTGATCCCACTCGCCGTCCGATGGACCCAGTTCCCCATCGGATAAGTCCGCTGGGGTCCCTGAGACCCCTGAGGCTACTTCCGGCTCAGAATCCTCCCCTGATGAATAATGAGGAGGAGGGGGGCGCTTCTTGGGGACCTGTTGGGCGTCCTCCGCCCGGGGGAGAAAGACCGCCCGCAGCTGGTCCAAAATGCTCCTTGCGCAGATTGCGCTTCCTCAGCAGTGTAATCTGCCATTGCTTTCTTCCCAGAAAAGGCTCTTAGTGACACACAGGGAGACTAAGGAGAATGAGGCACCCCCACACTGCCGCACACCAACACCCCACAGTGCACCAGGGAACCCAGGAGGACTGCACCCACAGGGAGCACAGCTATACTTGCTGTTCCGCTGCCTGTTTTTGGATGGATCGTCAGAGGAGCTGCGCCGTCAGATCACCACCGTTCCACAGAGAAGGGAGATGCTGCAGACACGTGTATTTGCAGAGCATGCAGTCAAATGGCCGCCGTTAAACACTAGAGGCCAAAACACACCTTCAGGGAACGTGCAGTACCGCAAATGGCCACTCTGAGCACTAGAGGGAAAGCCCCATAGGCCCAAAATTGCGGCGGTCCACCGCAAAATGGCGGCGTAAAATCGATATGAACGCCCAGACGATCGGTGCAGGGGAGGGGACCTGTGGGTGCAGTGAACGGGAGCTCCACGCGTCCCACCAGCGGCTACCCAGCAAGAAAACATTTTTTTTTGCGGCCGTCGGTCCCCCTTTCCGCCCCTAAAAAGGGAGGGAAGGCAGGAACTGTCACTCACCACTTCGACGAACGACGCGGGTAGTCACCCAGTCGCAGACCTTCCGCCCCCTCTTAGGCGGTATGCTGTGGGCCAGAAAATCGCCCTTCCCGAATCGCATCCAGGAGTGGGCGCAAGGGGGGGTCACCCCTGGCCGCCCGCATGGAACGGGCACGATGCGGCGGGTCCCCATACATCGGGACTGGCTCGCATCGGTTGGCCAGGTCGAGGAGAGTACAGAGCCCAAGGACTCTCTTTGCCCCGACCGGCTTCTTGATAGCAGATCAATTGCTTGATAGAAGACAAATAAGTAAAAGAAAATTAAATAAAAATGGTCACAAACAGGACCGCAGTTCCCCTGAAGGGAATCCAGGTCAACTCCTTGCAAACTAGGCATTGAAACTGAAGAGCTATGCTATGAGGGGGTTTATGTAGGAAGTGAGGACGGCCCCCATGGGAGGGGCCAGCTGTTTCTTTTCCCTGCCTAGTTAACTCCCAGTGGGACGAGCATAAACCCCACACGTCATGATGAGCTGCGTCTGTCAGTGAACGATAGGAGAAAACTTTTCTTTGTTTCTGTAACAAAACTTGGTAAATAAGTATGTTTTCTCCATCACTGATGAGGCAGTACTGATTGGCACTGATAGGCAGCAATGATTGATAGCACTTTCATGCAGGCATTCATTGGTGTTCCTGGCCATCTCTGTTGGGCTCTGTGCCCCTTACCTGCTGGTCCCTGGGTGGGCTCCCTGGTGGTCCTAGGTGGGCTCCCTGGTGGTCCTGGCTTGTGATCTTCGGGGGGGCTGCACTGATAAACTATCAACGCAGACCCCCCCCTGTCAAGCAAGCCGCTGATCGGCTCTCATCTGACAGAAGTTCTTTAACATGATTGGAGATGCTGTGTGTGACTGACATACCACATCACCGATCATATGATGCCCAGTCAGGATAACGCAACCACTTCCTGGCCATCATTCTGCATACGGCGGTAGGGAAGTGGTTAACACAGTTGCTTTCTCCTTGCCACTGGTAACCATCTTCCCCTAATTATCCTTTATTGGGCCAGTATGCTTTGACTTTGCCTTTTTACTATTATAATATTTTAAAAAATGTTTGGGATTTTTTTTTTCTCCTCCGTTATGTGTGTCTCATGGTCTATTTTCGCTTCCCTGATCGTGCTCTTACACCTCTTATTGCATTCCTTCAAGTGTTGGAATGCTGACATTGTCCCCTCCGGCCTCTCTTTAACCACTTCAGGGGGGGAGAGTGTCAGGCTGACGGCAAAGCCCTGCTATCAATGCAGCCCATCGCGGAAGATGTTTCCCAGGGCTGACTGACAGGCACCATGTCCTCCCACCTCCCGGCTCCTCCTGCTCTCCAGCGCGCCTTGGATGTCCCTGCCTGCCACATGTGAAGATAACTGCTGAGGGTCTGCAAAAAAGTGAGTCCTGCCTGCACATGCCAGTATGCCCAGCCATCAGTGCCTCCTCTCAGTGCCTCTCCTCAGGGTCTCCTAAATGCCTCCTCTCAGTGCTTCCTCTCAGTGCCTCCACTCAATGCCTCTCCTCCGTGCCTCCTCTCAATGCCTCTCCTCAGTGCCTCCTCTCAATGCCTCTCCTCAGTGCCTCCTCTCAGTGCCTCCTCTCAATGCCTCTCCTCAGTGTCTCCTCTCAGTGCCTCCTTTCAATGCCTCTCCTCAGTGCCTCCTCTCAATGCCTCTCCTCAATGCCTCTCCTCAATGCCTCTCCTTGGTGCCTCCACTCAGTGTCTCCTCTCAGTGCCCCCCCTCATTGCCTCCTTTCAGTGCCTCCACTCAGTGCGGTCTATCAGTGCCTCCTAGGTGCAGTCTATCAGTGCCTCCTCTCAGTGCAGTCTATCAGTGCCTCCTCAATGCAGTCTATCAGTGCCTCCTCTCAGTGCCTCCTCAGTGCAGTCTATCAGTGCCCATCACTTTTTCGAGACGGGGGTACTTAGGATATTTTTTTAGACTTGCAAGGGTACTTTGCCATAAAAGGTTGAGAAACACTGCTCTAGAGCAGTGATGTTTTGGGGCTGTCGCTGGGCAACGCAGATTTTCAACTCCCTCCAAAGATTTTCTATGGGGTTGAGATCTGGAGACTGGCTAGGCCACTCCAGGACCTTGAAATGCTTCTTACTAAGCCACTCCTTCGTTGCCCGGGCGGTGTGTTTGGGATCATTGTCATGCTGAAAGACCCAGCCACGTTTCATCAATGCCCTTGCTGATGGAAGGAGGTTTTTACTCAAAATCTCATGATACATGGCCCATTCATTCTTTACACGGATCAGTTGTCCTGGTCCCTTTGCAGAAAAACAACCCCAAAGCATGATGTTTTCACACCCATGCTTCACAGTAGGTATGGTGTTCTTTGGATGCAATTCAGCATTCTTTCTCTTCCAAACACGACAAGTTGAGTTTTTACCAAAAAGTTCAATTTTGGCTTCATCTGACCATATGACATTCTCCCAATCCTCTTCTGGATCATCTCTCTAGCAAACTTCAGACGGGCCCGGACATGTACCGGCTTAAGCAGGGGGACACATCTGGCACTGCAGGATTTAAGTCCCTGGCGGCGAAGTGTGTTACTGATGGTAGTCTTTATTACTTTGGTCCCAGCTCTCTGCAGGTCATTCACTAGTTCCCCCTGTGTGGTTCTGGGATTTTTGCTCACCGTTCTTGTCATCATTTTGACCCCATGGGGTGAGATCTTGCGTGAAGCCCCAGATCGAGGGAGATTATCAATGGTCTTGTATGTCTTCCCTTTTCTAATAATTGCTCCCACAGTTGATTTCTTCACACCAAGGTGCTTACCTATTGCAGATTCAGTCTTCCCAGCCTGGTGCAGGTCTACAATTTTGTTTTTGGTGTCCTTTGACAGCTCTTTTGTCTTGGCCATAGTGGAGTTTGGAGTCTGTTTGCTGTGGGCAGGTGATAACAAGTTCAAACAGGTGCCATTTATACAGGTAACGAGTGGAGGACAGAGGAGCCTCTTAAAGAAGTAGTTACAGGTCTGTGAGAAACAGAAATTTGCTTTTTTTGTAGGTGACCAAATACTTATTTTCCACCAAATTTGCAAATAAATGATTTAAAAATCAGACAATGTGATTTTCTGGATATTTTTTTTCTCATTCTGTCTCTCATAGTTGAAGTGTACCTATGATGAAAATTACAGGCCTCTCATCTTTTTAAGTGGGAGAACTTGCACAATTGGGGGCTGACTAAATACTTTTTTGCCCCACTGTATCATTAGTTCCAGTTCTTCCATTTTGTTTACCAAACTCATAGCATTTGTGAACATACCTTTCAATTTTGCATGGACGCATATTATTTTATCCCTGATTGTTCTGCGGCTGCAGTAAGATCTAGCAGCCTATGTGCATTGAATAAACCCTGACTGCAGTATCCTGTTTTGTCCCTTGCACACTGCCTAGAAAAGTGTTCTCTAATACCCCCCCCCCCCCCCTTGTGACAGAATACCCAATCTGTTCCCCTAATAATTGAGTCCTCTACTACCAGTACCTGTCTGCCCTTGCCTAGAATCCTGCCCCCATCCTTACTGGAGCAGGCATTGCCCTTCCAGCTAAGGGAGCTAGTGCACTCCAGCGATGCCAATTCTGATATCCCCAACACCACGCAACTTCGCGTATTTATTGGAATGTACCAATTCAGGTCTAGCCACTTCCCTCCACCCCCCCCCCCCTTCTAACTGTAACCCAGCTACCTACCTCTGTACTGGCCCCAGCCAGCACCTGATGGGTAATGTCCAAAATCATTTCCAGGTTGCTGATCCTCTGCAGTGTTGCAGACTGATTCTTGAGATCCAGGCTTCCAAAGACACAACCAGCTCACATCTTACACAGCAGTAATCACTCTCAAATGGCTCTTCAAGGAACGAATACATGGGGCAAGATGTGCACAGGGTCACAACACTACTCCTGTTAGACACTCTACTCACTAACCTAATGGGGATAATCCAGAAGAAGATAACAAAAAAAAAAAAAACAAGAATTACTTTCTATAAACTGATTTTGGACTACCTTCTTTACCTTACCCTATCCTAAGCACTGGTTACTTCCTAAACTGTTTCATACTGCTAGACACTGATTACACAGCCCCCAGTGTCCTCTGCTCCTGCTCTCTCTTACTGATCACGTGTCTGTTGGTGTCCTCTCCTCCTTTTCATGGGGCCCTTAGTGTGTTTTTTGCAGCTCTGGCCCTCTGATCACACAGCCCCTGTTATCACAGCACTCTTAGTGCCCTCATTATAATAACACAACCCTCACAATGCCCAGTTATAGTACCTCAATACTCACAGTGCATCAATTACAAATGCTTCAGTACCCACTATGCCTCAATTATAGTAGTGCTCACAGTGTCCTAGTTATAATACCTTAATGCTTAATACTTCAGTACTCACAATGCCCCAGATAAAATACCACCATCCTCACAGTAACCAGATAACTCAGTGCTCACGGCACACATCTGGTTTGATGGGGGGGGGGGGGGGGAGACAGTGTCTAATAGCTAATCAATTCAGCCTAAGTGCCATGAAAAAATAAGGTCAGAACACAATACAGCAATGAAACCAAGTACTGTACCTGCAGAAGGGGAGCTGCTATGAGGAGTTCCTGGGGTGTCAACCCATATGCAGTTCTGGTTATTTTGAAATGGCAATCAATCTGACAGAGAAATATAATGTCTGTCTGTGCAATTGTCAGGTCAGGAATAGGATCTTGCTCTAATTCAGGTTGTTCATTGTTTAGACTGCTATACTAATCAATTGAATTTGAGTTGTGCACTTATACAGTAAGCGTAAATGTAGATCTGCTGTTGGGCTGGCCCTGCCAAAATTGCAAGTTCCTGGCAGGTGATGTGGTATTTGGTCTTTGCACCAAAGGGAGCCTAGATATTTTTTCTGCTCTACTATAATGATTTATAAGTTTAGTTGACTAAGTTTGAGAGAATACAGCAGCTTAATGAACTTAGTATAGTTCAGCTTTAACAAAAACAGTATATACAAAATAAATATTTTATAAATCAAATTTGGTTATAGCCACAGAATGTGTACAATATTTGTTTTCTCAATTATCTGATTACCATTTCTTCCATCCAGTTAATGCTACTTAACTAATTAAGCCATTTAACAACAAAAGGAACCCTAAAGTCCTAAAGTATTTTTTTTTTTTTTGTCAGAATGTAAATCTGGATTAGGCTGGGCTCATGAAAGTTCTTCCAGTGCGGTAAAACATTTACCTGTAAAATATGTTATGGGTCAGTGCATATGGCCTTGTGACTACTGGGAACATACAATGCAGTCTATACTCTAAACTAATCCACCATTTTTTAGGAATGTGCTGCTTACCCTGAATAATTGGGCTTATTTATACCCCCATATGCCTCATTATCTATAGCATAATGACCTTTGTAGCTGTAATGATATCCAGATTGTAAGGTAGAACTGATCATGGATATCACAGCCTCTGATTGAAGGTGTCTCGTGCCCTCTCATTATCCCATGGATAATGAAAGGATCTCTGCACCAAAAGAGTTCTTTGGCATGCAACAGTTCACTGATTACAATAACAGTGTGTCAGTGTCCAGTATTATTTAAATTTAATGCTGGCTTAATTGGCAGTGCTGCTATTTCAAATAATTCTCTGAAAGCACACAGCAGGATCACAAGCTCCACATTGCATGTAGCATTTCTCTGCAGTGTTGAAATTTACAGTGCCTTGATAACGTCTTCATACCCCTTGAAATGTTCCACATTTTATCATGTTACAACCAAAACGTAAATGTATTTTATTGGGATTTTATGTGATAGGCCAACACAAAGGGGTATGAATACTGGCCGCATGTTGAGCACGGCCACCATTTCTCTTTGGTTCATTGACGGATGCAGCCTCTTATTCTTGACGTGGGGTTTATGCACCTTTCACTAGGAGTGGACTAGCAGAACGTAGTTGAGCTAAAAGCAGACAGCCCCTCCCAGGAGGCAGTCCCTCACTTGGCATAACCCCTCCTGCCCTGCTCAGCAACTCAGTTTTTTCTGCCTAGTGCAAGGAGTAGGACCTGGCTCCCTGCTGGGAACTGCGGTTCCCCATTTTTGTCTTTTTTCCCAAGACTTCTGATGAAGAATGCTATCAAGTAGCCGGCTTGGTGACAGGCTGGATATCCTAGATCCAGGGAGTCTCTCCAGCGCGGCCGACGGACACGAGCCGACCCTTAGCTGTACGCGGGGTCGGCTGCGTCAAGCCTTGTTCCGTGCGGGGGCGGCCGGCGGGTTAAACGTCCCGCCAGAACACTTAAGACTGGGGCTTGCATCACGGGTGTTGCATGGCCGGCAGCTCCCCCCGAACCAACGGGGTGGCAGGTCTGCTCGGACCCGCTGCGCCTGTCCAGAGTGGTGAGTATGCTTCTTCTCTCCCCCCCGAGGACAGGGGGGGCAGGCGGGTGGTGCCCCCCTTCTGCGGGTGTAGGTGGGCTTGATCCTTCCTACCCTTTAGTATTGCCATACTCCAACCCCCCCTCCCCCCGGGCTGTAGTCTCCCCCTGCCTGGGTGGGCTGCAGGTGATCGGCATGTCAGTACCGGACCGCGTGAATCACGGTCGCCATTTTCCTGTAGCTGGCCACGTGTTGAGCACGGCCGCCATTTCTCTTTCGTTCATTGATGCAGCCTCTTAACCACTTGCCGACCGTCAACCGCAGGTTGACGGCGATAAAGTGGCTCGATAACGCAAACCGCCGCGGCTGCGAGAACGCGCACTGTGTCCGGGGGGGGGCCAGGGAGCGGGTGCGGCGGACTTGATCTCCGCTGGCTACCCGCAATGCCCCCCCGGAGTGAAAGAACGGAGGTCTGTGTAAGTAAACACGGACCTCCGTTCTGTGAGAGGGGGAAGGGCTGTGATCACAGCCTTCCTCTACATGGAAGCTGTGATCACTTCCCTTCCCCTGCTAGGGCAGCCCACACACAGTTAGAACACGCCCAGGGAACACAGTTAACCCTTAGAGCGCCCCCTGCAGGTTAACCCCTTCACTGCCAATGGCATTTACACAGTAATCAGTGTATTTTTATAGCACTGATCGCTGTATAAATGCCAATGGTTCCAAAAAAGTGTCTAAATGGTCCGACATGTCCGCCCCAATATCGCAGTACCGCTAAAAATCGCAGATCGCCGCCATTACTTGTAAAAAAAAAAATTAATAAATAAAAACCCCAGAAATGAATTCTCATCGTCCGTAAACGCGGCCACTTTTGCGCAAACCAATCCATAAACGCCGATTGCGATTTTTTTTTTATCACAAATATGAGGAAGAATATAAATTGGCCAAAACTGATGAAAACTGTTTTTTTTTTTTTTTTTTATTTTTTTTTTTGGATTTTTATTTTAGCAAAAAGTAAGAAA
>BLSH010110178.1:1677343-1698583 GCA_018402905.1 Glandirana rugosa | reverse complement strand
GAAGAATATAAATCGGACAAATCCGTTGAAAAAAATGTTTTTTTATTTTTTTTTTTGGATTTGTATTTTAGCAAAAAGTAAGAAACTTGGGTTTTTTTGCAAAATTGTCGCAAATTTTGTTTGGGTACAACGTCACACGACTGCGCAATTGTCAGTTAAAGTGACGCAGTGCCGAATCACAAAAAGTGCTCTGGTCCTAAAGTGTGAAATCCTTCCGGGGCTGAAGTGGTTAATCTTGACATGTGGGGTATGCACCTTTTACCAGGAGTAGACTAGGCAGAAGCTAGTTCAGACAAAAAGCAAGCTAGCCTCTCCCTGGGGGCAGTCCTCACTCTGCACAACCCCCTCCGCCCTGCTAGCACTTCAGTTTTATCTGCCTAGTGCAAGGAGTAGGACCTGGCTCCCCGCTGGGATCTGCGGTTCCCCAATTTTTTGTTTTTGCTCAAGCTATCTGAGGAAGAATGCAAACAAGCAGCCGGCTGGGTGACAGGCTGGAGATCTTTAGGTCCAGGTAGTCTCCCCATCGCGGCCGACGGATGCGAGCCGTCCCTTAGCCGCTTGCGGGGTCGGCCACATCGGGCCCCGTTCCGTGTGAGGCGGCCGACGGGTTAACCGTCCTGCCAGCGCACTGAGTGACCAGGCTGCAGCTTGCATCGAGGTGACGCATGGCCGGCAGCTCCCTCCCCACCTGTAGGAGCGGCAGGTCTGTCTCGGGTGGCTACCCGATGCGCCCGCCTGGAAGGGTGAGTACGCTTCCCCGTCGTCCCCCTCGCCTTTCCCTCCCCCCTGCCGCCACAATCCCGCCTCCATTGCTGCTGTTCTGGGTGCCCTGGCCATGCGGCGATCACCGCCATTTTTCGGGGCCGGCCTTCATTTTGCCGGAGTCGCGGCCATATTGTGGTGGTTTTGGCCTCTAGCGCTCGCTCGGCGGCCATTTTCGGTTGGTCTCCTGATGGGCAAATAGCATGTGCTTTGGCACCGTTTCCTCATTCTGGATGGCGTGGTTGACACATGTTGGGGACCTCCCAGCAGCAGTGGAGGCAGATACGGCAGACTTTCAGCAAGTATAGCTGGGTTCTCCCTGGGGTGCTGGTAGCAGCGCAGTGCGGGTCCTCCTGTGTATTTCCGGATCGCTGTGCGGGGGCAGCTGAGGGGTGGCTTTGTGGCGGTTGGGCGGCCTGTAGGCCTCCCAAGTGTTCCGGGGGTGGCGCAATGGCAGCTGAACCGGGAGTGTTTGTGCCGGAAGTCTCCGCGCAGGCTCCGGCGGCGCTGGGACCTGTAGTCCCACTAGACAAACTGACTTCAATTCTGAAGGAGTTTCTTGACCGGGTGGAACCGTTCCGTGGTAGGGGGTGGCGAAGAAGCGTCCACCCCCTCCCCCATTCTCTGAGGAGGATTCGGAGCCGGAAGGGGGTTATGTGGTCACAGGGACCCCCGTGGATCTGTCAGATGGGGACTTGGACCCTTCTGACAGCGAGGAGGAGCAGGGGGCCACTGTAGTGCGGGGAAAAGGCATTGGTGGGCTCCCTGGTTGCTGCCATCCGCGAGACACTGCGTTTGGGCCAAGCCGGGATGTCGCAGGAGGCGGCTTACACCTTTGGGTCCCATAGGCCGGCTCGGGCACCTAGGGTTTTCCCTTATATGCCATATTTTGATCAGTTTGGGCCTGATACTAGACACAGCAGGCGAAGATGTTCTTGCCTCCGGCCAAGTTGCTGACGCTGCATACTGCGGTACGGGCTGTGCTGTCACGACGGTGGTCTTCCTTACGTTTCTGCATGCGGGTGTTGGGGCTCATGGTGTCGGCCTTTGAGGTGGTACCGTATGCCCAGAGTCACACCTGGCTCCTGCAGCGGGCTGCTTTGTCTCTGGATCGGGTGATCAGGTTGGATCATCAGACCAGGGGGGCTCTTGCCTGGTGGTTGCGGGCCCCGGCGTTTAGTCTGGGGAAGTCATTTCTTCCCCTGGAATGGTCGATTGTCCTGGGGCAGTTGTCTGCCCAGGGCCGATGGTCCTCGGAAGAGTCCCACCTTCCGATCACCGTGCTGGAACTGCGGGCGATCAGGCTCTGCCTCTCCCATTGGTCTGAGAAGTTGCACGATCGGTCCGTTTGGATGCAGTCGGACAACGCCACGGTGGTGGCGTATGTAAACCATCAGGGCACAAGGAGAGTGGCAGCAGCTGCGGAAGCGGCCCACATCTTGAGGTGGGCGGAGCTTCATGTGCCGACCATCTCCGCCGTTTACATTCGGCGTAGAAAATTGGCAGGCGGACTTTCTCAGTCACCAGACTCTGGATCAGGGAGAGTGGTCCCTGAATCCGGAAATGTTCAGTCAGATCTGCCAAAGGTGGGGCACTCCAGACGTGGACCTGCTGGCGTCCCGGTTCAATTGCAAGGTGCGCACCTTTGTGTTCAGAGCAAGGGATCCGTTGGCGGACGCCGTGGGCGCCCTTGTGGCTCCATGGGCTCGGTACCGGCTCCTTTACGCCTTCCCTCCTCTCAAGCTTCTTCCGCGCCTGTTGTGCAGGATAGAAGTGGAGGAGATTCCGGCTATCCTGGTGGCTCCGGATTGACCTTGGATTCCTTGGTACGCCGACATGTTTTGGATGGTAACAGATGTTCCCTGGCGGCTTCCGCTACGCGAAGATCTGCTGTCCCAGGGGCCCATCCTGCACCCTGCTTTACATCGCTGGCTTTGACGGCCTGGCTATTGAATCCCAGGTATTGAGGGATAGGGGGGTCTCTGAGTCAGTGATCCCCACTATGCTCAAGGCACGTAAGTCCACGTCACGCAAAATCTATCACCGTACCTGGAAGGCTTATATTGCTTGGTGCGAGACTGGGGGGTGGAACCTCCGTTCCTTTTCAGTGGCTCGTGTACTGGCCTTTCTTCAGCAGGGCCTGGATCAAAAACTGGCATTTGAGTACCCTCAAGGGGCAGATTTTTGCCCTAGCGATTCTTTTCCAGCATCCGTTAGCGACGCACTCTTTGAGTCGTACGTTTGTACAGGGGGTACGTCACGTGGCCCCTCAGGTGCGGTCGCCCCTGGCGCCGTGGGATCTGAACCTGGTACTTTCAGTACTACAGAAGCCGCCATATGTGAAGATTAGAGACATTTTTTGCTGTTGCTCTCGCAAAGGTGGCCTTCACATCTGCCAGGTGGGTTTCTGAGTTGGCGGCTTTGTCTTGTAGGTCTCCCTACTTGGTCCTGCATAAGGACAAGGTGGTGCTGCGCCCATCTCCTTCATTTCTACCGAAGGTGGTTTCCTCTTTTCACATTAATGAGGACATTGTCCTTCCTTCTTTGTGTCCGCGCCCGTCACATCCTAAGGAGGTTGCTTTGCACTCATTGCATGTGGTTGGGGCTTTGTGGGTGTATTTGTCGACCACGGCCTCCTTCCGGAGGTCGGACGCGCTGTTTGTGGTGGCTGATGGACCGCGCAAAGGGCTGGCGGCCTCGTAGGCCACTATCTCGCGCTGTTTCAGACAGACTGTGACCCATGCGTATGAGGTGCGGGGTCAAGAACCCCCTTTTCCGTTCACGGCTCATTCCACCAGGGTGATTAGTACTTCCTGTGCTTTCCGTCACCAAGCATCGGTGTCTCAGGTGTGCAAGGCTGCCACTTGGACCTCTGTGTACACCTTTGCTAAGTTTTACAAAGTTGATGTGTCAGCATCTGCGGATGCTGCTTTTGGCCGCAAGGTTTTGCAGGCGGCGGTGCAAGCGCGTCTAGCGCGTCCCGGTTAGTTTCCGTTAGGTACAGTTGTTATTGTGTTACCCACCTCTCTTTTGTTTGACACTGCTTTGGGACATCCCCACATGTCAAGATTAAGAGGCTGCGTTCGTCAATGGACGAAAGAGAAAATAGGATTTTTTGACTTCCCATAAAATCCTTTTCTCTGAGATCATTGATGGACGCAGCACCCACCCCTCTGTGTTCTGAGTTTGTACTGCTTGTTATGAACTGAAGTGCTAGCAGGTCAAAAAATCCTATTTTTCCTGTAGCTGGCCGCGTGTGTTATCGCGGCCACCATTTTGCGTCAGCCGACCGCTTGTTTTGCCTCTAGTGCAAACAGCGGCCATCTTTGCATGGTCCGCTGTATCCTCACCTCAGATTCGCTGGCTGAATGGGCGGTCCTGGTTCTCTTGGCGCGAAGCTGGCCGGAAGAGCCATTCCTACACGTGGGGGATGCAGAGCAGCGGCAACGGTGGTTAATTCCAAACCAAAGCATAGTACCTTCTTTTGTCACAAGCCTTTTTGTCTTTTGAGACATTCCAGACCTCTGGGTCCAATTTGTCTTTCAAATGGGAACAAAATAGTTTATGTCTCACACCAAAGTTGGCAGATTGAAATGCATAAATGACCCGGGGGGCAGCAGAAGTCAGTCCACCCTAAATTACACCATTCCGATACTCTCCTGGGCAAAAACTTACATTACAATCCACTTACATTACTTCTCAATCCACTAACACTTAGACCTTGGGGAATAGTTTGAGCATTCAAAGATCTTTCAACATTTCTGTAAAAGGTGGGTAAAATCACATGTGGACATCCTGGCCTCCAGGAGCTGAACAAATTTCTAGCCAAGACAGGAATCCTCTTTGTAAGTAAATGCTCTGGTGATTTCTTGGGCTCCATTCAAGCTGTTTTATGCCTTCCTTTTGATGAAGAGCCTCCCTTTACTTCAGTGCAAGATAGAGTAGGAAAGGGTTCCAGTTATTCTCATCTTACCAAATTGGCTGAGAAAAACATGGTCCAAACAGACCAGACCTACTGGCTGAAGGGCCCCCTTTTCTATCTTACTTCTCAGCCACTGACTTTAAAAGTCAGTCAACTAAAGGGTAGGGATGTTTCAGACTCTGTTGTTCTCACTTTTCTCAGATCAAGAAAATCATGGAGTGTTTACTTCACTTGGTGCCAGGACAGGAAGCTGAGTCTCAGGGAATAGTCTATCACTTATATTTTGTCCTTTCTATAGCCATGTCTTGAACAGCATCTGGCTCTGAGTACCTTCAAGGGTCACCCTCAGGTTTCTACTTTATCCATTTTTTCAACCTCTTGCCCCCCAATCCCTCATCAAAACATTTTTTCGGGGAGTTGCTCATGTGAATCTCCCAGTTCAATTTACTGGGTCACCTTGGGATCCCAGCCCGGGGCTCTCTGTACTTTATAGCCTCCCCTCTAACCAATTGCAGATATTCCATTAGAAAATTTCACAATCAAGCCTCATTCCGGATCTGGAGTGCAGACCAGGAGGCATAATCCACCATTTCTCTTTTGTTCATTGACGGACACAGCAGCTCCATCTTGACCTTAGTGTTATATTGCCACCTCGGACTAGGCAGAACAACATATATATATATATAAAAAAAAAAAAAACACAGCCCCTCCCAGGGGCAGTCCTCACTGGTAGTAACCCTCCACCCTTTAACAGCCCATTTTTTTCTGCCTAGTCAAGGAGTAAGGACCTGTCTCCCTGCTGGGACCTGTGGTTCCTCTTTCTGTTGGTTTCCACTTCTGCTGTGCTTTCGCGTGAAGACTGCAATCAATTGCTGGGCTGGGTGACAGGCTGGATGATATAGATCCTGGTAGTCTCCCCAGTCAGATCTGCGCTGGGTCAGCCGCAACAGGCCCCTAACCAGATGGGGCGGTCAGCGGGTTGAATTCCCGCAGAAACACATGACCAGAGGTCTGAGTCACAGTGCTACCATGGCCGACAGCCCTCTGGATAGGGAGGCGGATCTGTCTCGAGCGGGATACCCGCAACCTCTCGACTGGATGGGTAAGTACGCCCACCCCTACTGGGGCATGGGGGATGCAGGTGGGTACCCCCCTGGGGTGGTCCGTCGGTGGGCATGTTGTGTCATCCCCCCCCCCCACACCCTCCTCCGGTCTTACTGCTGCGCTGGTGCTGCTCCCTCTTCCCTAGGGTCACTCTCCTGCTGGGTGTTTGGGGCCTTGCTGCACAGCCCCCCGCCTGGTGCTCCAGCCGCCACCGCCATTGAGGTGGGGCCGGTCCAGCCGCCATTTTGCTGTAGCCACTGCGCCCATTTTGCGGTGGTCCAGCTGCCCATTGTAACGGCCTGGGGCGGTGTGATCGGGGGCAATCTTCCCTTAGCCTTAGGCCTCCTGTGTGTAGGGGAGGGACTGCTTCCGGGAGCTGAGTCTGGCGCTGGTCCCTTTTGTGGCACAGAGACACAGCAGCACAGGGCAAGCACTGACAGGACACAAGGCAGCGGCAGCAGCAGGCACAGACTCCTTTCCTTTCGGATCGTGGGGCCGGCAGGTGGTGAGTCCTCCTGAGGGTTACTCTCCTGGCCTGTGCAGTTCTCTGGGTGGGGGGTGCCTGGTCTCCCTGGCACCTAGGCCTCTGTCCAGTGTGGTGTGTTACCAGGGTGGGCGACGCAATGGCCTCTAATGTGGGTTCTTCCCCACCAAACCCCTCCATGTTTGCGACCAGCGCCTCTGGGGCTGCGGTACCCCTTGATACTCTGTCGGCAGTCCTGGAGTCCTTTGTCTCCCCGTAGAGGTGGCGTGTGGGCGTAAGGCGGTTAAAAAGCAATCCCTACCCCCCCTTCCTCCGAGGAGGACTCTAATCCTGAGGGAGGCTCAGGGACCCACCTTGAGCTGTCTGATGGCGAGGTCCCGGATTCCTCGGATAGCGAAGAGGAATCCTCGGTGACGGTTGCCGCGCACGAGAAAGCGCTAGTGGGCGCCCTGATTACTGCGGTGTGTGATACTCTGAAGCTGGAAGATGCAGCTGGTGCATCGCAAGAGGTGGCCGTTCCCTTCGGGTCGAATAAGCCGGCCGGAGCAGCCAAGGTTTTCCCTTATTTGCCTTATTTTGATAAGTTTATTTACAGGGAATTGCCTCAGAGCTCTTTCCCTATTCCGAGACGGTTCTCTGTGCGCTATCCTTTCAAGGACAGTCTATTGAAAAAATAGGCGTTGACCCCCCACCGTGTTGTGATTGAATAAGGCGACCACGATTCCGATGGAGAGCACGCCTTCTTTCAAGGACCTGGCTGATAGAAAAGCCAAGGCAGTTTCTAGGTCTGTGTTTATTCTGGCAGGCTCAGCTCTGCGGCCCCTATTGGCCGCTGCTCCGGTGTCGCAAACGTTCACGAAATGGGCGAAGCTACTACACTGCGAATTGAGCAATGAACAGGCTCCTCCGACCTGTGTGGACCAGTGACCAGCTCGTCCAAGGGCTCAGATATGTGTGTGATGCAACTCTGGACACGGCCCCCCTGATTTCAAAATTGTCAGCGTCTTCCGTGGTTATCAGGCGTTTGCTCTGCCTGAAATGCTGGTCGGTGGACCAAACATCTAAGAAGGCCCTGGCGGACTTACCTTTCCAGGGCGGGCGGCTCTTTGGAGCTACCCTAGATTAGATTATCAAGGACCTCACCGGGGGGGAAGAACACCTTTCTCCTGGAGACCAAGAGGGGAAAAGAGACCCGCCGCAGGCAGGGCCTCTCCTTTTCTGCCCATAAGAGGCTTTTTCGTATGCCCCGTTCGACGGGCAAGGGCTCCCAACCTGCCAAGGCCCCTGTGGGTGGACAGAAGTGTCCTTGGCAGTGCAAGCGTGACAAGCCAGAGGACAAGTCCTCAGCATGAAGGCTTGCCCCCACTCATCCCTCGGGTGGGGAAGCGTCTCCGTGGGTTAGCAGACCGGTGAACTTCGCAAATTTCCGACCGCTGGGCTCACAAGTTAATTTTGTCTAGGTACAAAATAGAATTTCATTCCCGCCCTCAGGACAGGTTCTTTCCTCAAATCTGAATCTCCCCCCCGGGCCAGCTATAGGCCTTACTTGGGGCGGTGCAGGACCTACTTCACCAGGGGTCGTTGTTCCCGTCCCAGTTTCGCAAAGGTTTCAGGGATTTTGTTCCAACCTGTTTGTGGTTCTGAAAAAGGATGGGGTCCAGACGATCTTGGACCTCAAAACCCTCATGTACGTATGAAAGTTCAAGATGGAGTCCATCCGCTCTGTGGTGGCGGCACTTCAGGGCGATTTCCTGGCCTCCCTCTCGACATCAAGGACGCGTACTTGCATGTCCCGATCTGTGCTCAGCGCCAGCGTTTCCTGCGTTTTGTGGTCGGGGAGCATCACTACCAATTTGTGGCCCTTCCGTTCGGCCTGGCTTCTGGACTGTTGAGCATTTAGACTATTTATCAAGCAATAATGGGAGAACATTCCTCTCTGAAAGCTCCAGCAACTGGTCGTCTCAGTTCCCATACGTTTCCAGAGTATTATGGTGAAATATAATCAGCGCAATCAAAAAAATAGATGTGTGCAGTCATCAAATAAACACACACTGCCTTTTAGCATAGGCTCGGACTGCTGCTAGTACCTGCTAGAGTATGTCCACATAAACTCTCCTCATAAATATAAAGTGCATAATATACATGCAGCACAGTCATATAGTGACTAACATAACTATAAATGAAATAATCAAACAAAAATGCAAAATACAAAGTCCAATGTATCAAAATTCAACTGCTGTGTGAAGGGATTAAAAACGCTCACATAAGTACATGATCAACAAGCATATGATCAGCTCACCATGCTGACACAAAAGGCAAGAAAAACGTCATGGGCTCTATCCACCTATACACATTACGCCCTCCTCCTGGGCTTGTTCAGCAGGTGGGGAGGATATTATAATCCGATCTGACCAGCTCAGCCAGATACATACTGGGTAATGAGGCAGCTGCTGGAGTCGATGAATTTGAGACATGCTTTGAACCTCTTCGGGAGCGTCAATTTTGACAGAAAAACAATAATCAGCGTTTATTGATTGGTTTGTGCAGAAGTTGCCACGTTTACAAACCATGAGAATTCATTTCTGGCGTTTTTTACAATTTTTTTTTTCACTGGTAATGGCAGCGATCTGATTTTTATCGGGACTTGGGGCGGACATGTCAGACATTTTTCACACTTTTTTGGCACCAATGACATTTATACAGTGATCGGAAATTTAAATATCCACTAATTACTGTGTAAATGTCATTGGCAGTGAAGGGGTTAACCTGGGGGGGGCAAATCTAGGGGTTAACTGTGTTCCCTGGGTGTGTTCTCACTGTGAGGGGGCTGGGCTGTCAGCTGCACCAGAGATCTAACTGATCCCCAGTACAGGGATCAGTAGATCTGACATGATGCCTGACAGAGCGGGTAACCGCCGTGTTTTTAATATCGGCAGTTCCTTGTTTAGTTCGGCTCGCTGGCGGAGATCGAGTCCGCCCGAGCCGCGGCCACAACTCTGCAGAGTGCGGCGGGCACAAGAGCGTTACTGCGCACATGCGAGACGCCGTTTATAGACGGAGATTCGCGCTACAGAGCCACACTGCAGCAGTAAATGTACATAAGCTGGTCGGGAACCAGTTAACTGGCAATTGCACGGTCATGCAACAGTCTGCAAATGATATTTATATAATTATTTCACACAAAGTTTTCTTTTGGTGGAATTTGATCACCACTGGGTTTTTTAATTTTTTTTACTATTTAAACGAAAGAAAAACAACATTTTTGGGGGAAAAATTTCTGTTAACCGGTTCCCGACCGCGTAGCAACTATAAGCGGCGACAGTGTGGCTCTGTCCCGCAAATCGCCGCTTATAGTCATCACTCACGGGCACGCCAGCTAGGGGGCGAGCTCATGCTCCCTGAGCGGGGCCGCCGGTCGGGTGGACTCGATCTCTGCCGGCGACCTGCGATGGCTTGTTACAGAGCTAGAACGGGGAACCGCTGATGTAAACAGTTCCCCATACTGACAGGCGACATGTTAGAGATCTATTGATCCCTGTACTCGGGATCAGTTAGATCTCTGATGCCCCTGGCAGCCCAGCCCCCATACAGTTAGAACACACACAGGGAACACAGTTAACCCCTAGAGCGCTCCCTGCAGGTTAACCCCTTCCCTGCCAATGTCATTTATACAGTAATCAGTGGATATTTAAACTTCTGATCCCTGTATAAATGTCATTGCTCCAAAATAAGTGTCAAAAATATCCGACATGTGTAAGGGCAATTATAATACCTTGTATGAATTATATTTTGCCTGCGCTAATAAGCGCACTTTTCAGCTCTTTTGCATAATGCATTTGAGTGCACTCGTGTTAAAGCAGACAGACACAGATCGCTTTTCTCACATGGCAGCTCGCAGGGATGTCCTGCCTTTGAATGCTTGGTCTCTTTATTTATACTGCTCAAACAGGGATAACAATAAGACTTGATGGCTTCACAATCAGCCTCCAAGGCACAGTCACATGACATGAGTTCAATGCAAACCACCAACCAATGACACACTTGTTTATATTCAAACTATACAATAGGAGAGGCATGCATGCATGGGGGGGTTGGCTGGCCTGTATGAGATACAGCTGTCTCCAGATGACAATGAAAGCCATGTGGACACATGGCTTCCACTGAAGCCCAAAGCACCATCCCACAGAAGCCCTCCAAGCAAAATGCAATGCATGTAAACTTTGTGCTGCCATCACAACGAACCGCTATCAAATACAGCTCTATGAACTATACTCCATAGCGATTATACTACTGTTCCATTAAAGGGTAAATTGTGCACGAAGGAATATAGCTGTAGATTTCTGTCACATTGATCAGATGCCACAGAAAGCTTACAGATCATTATCCTTACATAAAAGGCAATACTGATTCCATAACGCAAGTAAACCCCCGCCAAGCAGATCAGTCTGTACATAATACAGGGGCCCCCTGATTGACGGTAACACACCCACGCCACAGAACGTGCATTGCACCTCAAACATCCGGACCGGTGTTTGCTCCAGCGTTAACCGCTCAGGGCGCCTGCCGGCCGGGATGATCGGCAGGTAGCGTGTAATTATCAAACAATGTTAGGTTTCCATTGTAAATGGCCTTTCCTCAATATCAGTTAAAGCCATATTCGCTGTACACAGAGAATATTGTTAAACCGACACTGGGAGACACTGTGACAATACACAATAAACACATCCTAAATTTATACAACACATGTCTGCCCCAATATCACAGTCCTGATAAAAACCTCAGATCGCCGTCATTACTAGTAAAACAAAAAAATTGCAAAAACGCCAGAAATTCTCAAGGTTTGTAAATGCAGCAGCTTTTGCACAAACCAATAAATAAACGCAGATTGCAATTTTTTTTTCAACAAAAATATGAGGAATATAAATTGGCCAAAACGGATGAATACATTTGTTTTTGGTTTTTTTTTTTTGGATATGTATTTTAGAAAAAAGTAAGACATATGTATATATTATTATTTTTTTTTTTTTTTGCAAAATTGTCGCTCTTTTTTCGTTTATAGCGGTGAACAGAAGTGATGCAGAGGTGATCAAATACCACCAAAAGAAAGCTCTGTTTGTGGGGGGGGAGACACAAACATTTGGGTACAACGTCGCACAACCGCGCAATTGTCAAAGCGACTCAGTGCCGCATCGCAAAAAGTGCTCTGGTCCTAATGTGGGAAATCCTTCCGGGACTGAAGTGGTTAAAAAACATCCAATAAAAATCAAATTTCTTAATAAATTTAGGTCAAAGTGTATTCTGCCACGTCTTTTGGTTTTAAAAAAAATCCCTATAAGTGTGTTAATTGGTTTGTGTCAAAGTTATAGCATCTGCAAACTATGGTATATACGCAGCTATGATGCTATACCTGGCTGTTTTTTCTCCCTGCAAGGAACAGCCAGATCACTGCACTGTGTATAAAGTCCTGTGTGTTTGTGCTGTGATTGGACACAGCCGATTAGCAGGTCACGGCCATAAATCATTGGCTGGCACATGCTGACAAATTGGCGTGGTGTACCACCAAACCCAAAAGCAAAATGCCAACATTTATGTTGTTGAGCCTGCAGCTGCCGCTCAGTCATAGTAAATCTACTGTGACCAAGCTGCAAGTAACTAACCTGCAACTCTAAGATTGTAAGCAAATTTGTAATTTCTTCTGTTTACTCCTCGCATTTTACTCCAGCCCTTGCAGACCTCCTAAACACTATATAAGCAATCGTTTTAGCTGTCATTAATGGGTTAACATTCATGAACTGCTTCCTTATGGTTGTGATATGTGATTTAATCACATGGTACAGATAGCCAGGTACCATGTAATTGTTGTGGGCCAATCACAGATCACAACTGTAATCAAGCTGTTCAAGTCCATTCATGACTATTCACATTGGTATAATGTGATTGCTATGACAATCACATGATACCCAGTTACTGGTAATTGTGATCCACTGTGCCAACTGCAGTTGCGTGCCCCTAACCCAGAGCAGGCTGAATCACGTACATATATGTGATCCAGCCTGTCCGCATCTGTAGCGAATGTATTTTGGGCAATCGGCAAGTGGTTAAAAGAAGAGGGGATGCTACAGCATATTAAACCTGGCCCTGTCGCAACTTTTTTGAGACATGTTGCTGACATCAACTTCAGGATCTTATTTCTCTTACGTTCACTGACAGACGCAGCTCTTATTTGACATGTGGGTTTATGCTCATCCTACTGGGAGTTGTCTAGGCAAAAAAGCAAAAGGATAGGCTGGCCCCTCCCAGGGGGCCATCCTCACTTCAGCATATAATCCCCCTGCAGTGCATAGCATATCAGTTTTTAATGCCTAGTGCAAGGAGTTAGACCTGGCTCCCTGATGGGACCTGCGGTTCATCTTTTTTGCTACCGCTTTTTTATATTTTTCAAGACTTCTGATGAAGACTGCTATCAAGAAGCCGGCTGGGGCATAGAGGATATCTAGAATCCTGTACTTTCCCCAGCGCAGCCGACCGATGCGAGCTAATTACGAGCTGACTAAATAGCGTCCACCCCCTCCCTCTTCTGGGGAGGAATCTGAACCGGAAAGGGGCTCGGTGGTCACAGGGACCCCCGTGGAGCTCTCAAGTGGTGAGCTGGAACCTTCGGACTACCTACGTTTGTGGGTCCGTTAAGCCAGCACGGACACTTAAGGTTTATACTTATGTCCACTTTTTTTTTTTTTTACACCGTTTGTGTATAAGGAATGGCGTTAGCTGCAGGAATCCTTTCATTGCCTAAGCGGCTCTGTATGATTATCCCTTGGTGGATAGTTTTTTACAGAAGGGGCGTCCCCTAAATAGGGTGACAACCTTTTCTTCGGAAGGGTCTCCACCCGTTAAGGATCCGACCGATAGGCGGACGGAGGCGATGCTCAAGACATGTTCTTGTTAGTGGGGACGGCCATGAGATCGGCCATGGTGGCACAGTGGCTTACGGATCGTACGACTGAGTTGCCCTCTGGACTGGACTTCAGGTACTCCCCGGAGGCTTTGCAGCGGGTTGTACACCTGATACAGGGTCTACGGTACCTGTGTGGCGTAGCCTTAGACCTGCTGTCGAAGAGGTCTGATTTTTTGCAGCCTTTGTGAGATGGTTGCTGTGGTTACGCTGTTGGTTGAGTGACCACGCATCCATAAGGGGCTCACGGACCTACCCTTTTAGG
Source organism: Glandirana rugosa (assembly GCA_018402905.1). NCBI lineage: Eukaryota > Metazoa > Chordata > Amphibia > Anura > Ranidae > Glandirana > Glandirana rugosa. The sequence goes on along the minus strand of BLSH010110178.1, from coordinate 1,685,094 downwards.
GAGGTCGGCTCTTGGGGCGCAACTGGATGAAATCAGTAAGGATTTCACCGGGGGGAAGAGTACGTTTTTCTTCCAGCACCACAACGGCGGGAGTACTGCCGTAAGCATGGTCCTTCCTCTTCGGGCCAGAGGCGGTTTTTCGTACACCCGGTACAATGGGCAAGGGCTCCGGCCCCGGCAAGGCTGCCTTGGGGGTCGGTAAGCGGCCCTGGCACTGCATGCCCGAACAGATGGAGGACAAGTTCTCCTCCGCATAGGGGTTGCCCCCGCCTGACTTTCGGGTGGGGGGCCGACTTTAGCAGACTGGTGGACCCATCACATTTCAGACCGGTGGGTCGAGAAGTGGTGTCCCCCTGGTACAGGTTAGAGTTCAACACTCTACCCCCAGACAGGTTCTTCCTATCGAACTTGAGGCCCCTCCGGGGCGTCGGGAAGATCTTTTAGGGGCGGTGCAGACGCTGTCCGAACAGGGGGTACTTGTGCCGGTCCCTCCATTGGAGAGGTTTTCCACTGTTTTTATTCAAACCCTTTTTGTGGAACCCAACAACTAAGGTGGGGTCAAACCAGTTCTGGACCTGAAGGAGCTCAATCACTTGGTGAAAGCGCAAAAATTCAGGATGGAGTCAGTAAGCTCGGCCGTGGCCGTCCTTCACCTAGGGTACTTCCTGGCGTCTCTGGACATCAGGAACGCTTATCTGCATGTCTCATTGGTCTTCGGCACCAGCGATTCCTGCACTTTGCGGTAGGGGATCTACATTATCTATTTGTGGCGCTCCCCTTCGGCCTGGCCTCGGTCACTCGGGTCTTCGCCAAGCTATTGGTTCCGGTGCTGGCTCTGTTGAGGCTGTGACGCATTACCGTGGGGGCATACCCTGGCGATCGGCTCCTGCGAGCGGAGTCAGCTTCGGCTCTGGAGGACAATGTTGTTATCACCATGACCTCAATGAGAGATTTCAACTGGCTGATCAGCCTGCATAAGTCGGCATTGACTCGGTCTTGTCGACTGGAATATCTGGGTCTAATTATGGACAGGTGTTCCTTCCTCCGGCCAAGTTACTGACGCCACAAGCAGCAGTGCGAGTCCTGCTGTCACGTCGGTGGTCCTCCTTACGTTTTCTGTATGCAGGGCTCATGGTCTTGGCAAACGGATCAAATTGGATACCAAACGAGGGGGTCGTTGTCCTGGTGGTTTCGGGTGATCGATAGTCGTGAGGGACGCCATCCTATCGGGCTGGGTAGGAGTCCTGGCACAGCTGTCTGCTCAGGGTCATTGGTCGGCGCAGGAATATCGCCTTACTATAAATGTGTTGGAGCTGAGGGCAATCAGGCTCTGTTTCTCCCACTGGGCGACAAGGCTGCGTGGCCTCCCAGTTCGGATTCAGTCGGACATCACCACAGTAGTGGCGTACATGTCCGATCAGGGCAGAACATGAAGCTCGGCAGCAGCTGCGGAAGCGGCCCACACTCTAGGGTGGGCCGAATCTCATGTACCGGCAATCTCCATTCCGGGCGTAGAAAACTGGCATGCTGTCTTTTTCAGTCGCCAGACTCTGGATCAGGGGGAATAATACCTACATCCAGAGGTGTTCTGCCACAGGTGGAGCACGCCAGACGTGGTCCTGCTGGCGTCCAGGTTCAATCACAAGGTGCAGACCTTCACGTGCAGGATTCCGTTGGCGGCGCCACGGACGTTCTGGTAGCGCCTTGTTTTCAGTACAGGCTGCTTTAAGTTTTTTTTTTGTTTTTTTTTTCCCCTTTGCAAGCTTCTACCGTGGCTCCTGCGCAGGATAGAAGTGGAGGGAATCCCGACAATCCTGGCGGCTTCGGATTGACCTCGGCGCCCTTGGTGCGCCGACGTGGTGCGGATGGTGACAGACGTTTCCCTGGCGACTTCCGCTAAGCGAAGATCTGCTCTCTCGGGGACCGATCCTGCACCCTGCTTTGCCGTCGCTGGCTTTGGCGGCTTGGCTATTGAGTCACAGGTGTTGAGGGATAGGGGGGTCTCTGACTCCGCGATCCCTACCATGCTTAGAGTGCATAAGTGCATTTTTCGCAAAATATGTCATCGCACCTGGAAGGCTTGCTTTGCCTGGTGTGAGGCGGGCGGTTGGAACCCCCGCTCTTTTTTTCCATGGCTCGGGTGCTGGTTTTCTTACAGCAAGGCCTGGATAATAAGTTGGCTTTGAGACGCTCAAAGGCCAGATTTCGGCTCTGGCGATTCTTTTCAGCGTCCGTTAGCGACGTTGTGTTGATCTGTACATGTACACAGTGTACGTCATGTGGCTCCTCAGGTTCGGTTGCCGTTGGGTTTTAAAGTTAGTACTATCCATACTGCATAATCGCCATATTGGCAGATCAGGGATATTTCCTTACAATTGCTGTCACGGGGGGCGGTCCTTTTAGTGGCCATTGCATCCGCTGGGCGGGTGTCTAATTTGGCAGCGTTGTTTTGTAGGTCTCCCTACTTGGTTCTTTATAGGATAAGGCGGTGCTGCACCCTTCTCCTTCTTTTCTGCAAAAAGAGTGGTTTCCTCTTTTTCTCATAATGAGGACATTGTTCTACCTTCATTATGCCCACACCCGTTGCTCGGCATGGAGATTGCTTTGCATTCCTTGGAGGTCGTAAGGGCATTACGGGTGTATTTGACGGCTACAGTTCCTTTTCGGAAGGCTGATGCCTTGTTTGTTTCTACCGAAGGTGGTCTCTTTTCACATTAATGAAGATGTTGCTCTGCCTTCATTGTGTCCGCATCCGTCACATCCTAAGGAATTTGAGTTACATTCATTGGATGTCGTGAGGACTTTGCAGGTGTATTTGGCGGCTACAGACTCCTTTCGGAAGTCTGATGCGTTGTTTGTGTTGACAGACGGTCCGCGCAAAGGATTGGCGGCCTCATCGGCCACTGTTTCCCATTGGTTCAGATAGACCGTGACTCATGCGTATTCTGTTCGGGGCAAGGTACCCCCTTTTCCAGTCACGGCTCATTCCACCAGGGCTGTTAGCACTTCCTGGATTTTCAGACACCAGGTCTCGGTGTCACAGGTGTGCAAGGCGGCCACTTGCGCCTCGGTGCACACGTTTACTAAGTTTTATAAAGTTGATGTATCCGCATCTTCGGATGCTGCTTTTGGCCGCAAAGTTTTTACAGGCGGCAGTGTAGGCGCGGCTGGCGCCTTCTGAGGGTTTCTGTTGGGTACAGTTGTTGTCGTTTACCCACCCCTCTTTACTGACACAGCTTTGGGACATCCCCACATGTCAAGGAAAAGCTGCGTCTGTCAGTGAACGTAAGAGAAAAAAGGGATTTTATTAAAACTTACCGTAAAATCCTTTTCTCTGAGTTCACTGACAGACGCAGCCCCCACCCCTGTGTGTTGCGTTTGTACGGCTTGTTACGAACTCATATGCTATATGCTGAAGTGAGGATGGCCCTCTGGGAGGGGCCAGCCTATCCTTTTGTTTTTTTGCCTAGTCAACTCCTAGTAGGATGAGCATAAACCCACATGTCAAGGAAGAGCTGCGTCTGTCAGTGAACTCAGAGAAAAGGATTTTACGGCAAGTTTTAATAAAATCCCTTTTTTTGTTCTTAAAATGGTACATTTTCTCAGTTAAAACATGTGACATGTTTTCTTTTTTCTCTTGTGAATAAAATGTGGTTATGAGATTTGCAAATCATTGAATTCTGTTTTTATGTAGATTTTACACAGCGCCCCAACTTTTTTTGCGATTGTAATACCATATAAAGCCCACAGAGAGGGATAGTTCACAAATGAGGGAGAAGAGAATTGCCCCAGAATGGGGTATAAGGGACAATATATTTACTGTGTCCAGTTTTGCACCCAGCTGTCTTCAAATTAAGAGTAGTTTTCATCGGGTTGGCGACATTGCGATTAGATCGGGTCCTATAAACACTAGGATACTCGGCTCTAAATAAGAAGTCTCCACTGTTATTGCAGAATTGATGGCTGTCTGAAAGAACCACCAGCAGACAGTAACCAGTACCCGCAGCCCAGTATTATTTTTGGAAGCATTGCAGGGCTTAGACAGGGGGTAATAGGCCAAAATCGATCTATACTCACACCAAAGTACTAGTTGATGTGAATGGGCACTATTGAAAACAATGTGATTTCCATTGTCATTCAACTCAGTTTGCATTGTTATTTGCATATTTAATTGATCTGCATCAGAAACCTCTGTGCTGGGACTCATTTGTAACATGCTGGTAACTTGTCATACTCTCCAAAGCACACATGCATTTTTTTGGGGCTTTTTGCACTTATGTATAATGATGAATCTAGATCTTCCCTTCTTTCCTTACTTTGACGGAAAACATGAGCAAAACACTAAAAATATTTATAAAAAATGTTAATATCCATAATAATATGCAAAAGTGCATGTGGAAACATAACATAATGCTGATTTATAACTGGATGTGCATGGATGTGAAAGGATTATTAAATACTATTTATTTGAAGGATTGAAAAGTTCTAAATCATATGTGAGGGAGTTTCAGAGAAGAAAGGTTAGTTCATGAGGTGTAGAAGAGGGGCTTTGGTAAAGTTATCTGGGAATTGAAGAGATGTTTGGAGAGTCAGATTTAAGAAAATGTCAAAGGTTAAGCCTGGTACACACTTAACAGTTTTTGTTTCCATTCAACCTAGTGGGCCGAGTGAAAAAAAAAAACTGAAGATCTCAGGACGAGCTGCTGTACTAAAAATCCGATGTTAGTACAGCTACCTCCCCCACTGAGCTATTGTGTTCTGATAGGGTGACAGCCCCTCGCAAGAACACGCCGGCCAGTGATTGTCTGAGAGCTCTGTTCGGGCGTCGATCACCAGACCTTGTTCAGTAATGCCCCTTCCTTCGGCCGGCTTCTATCGGGGATCGGCTGCCGTACACACAGGCTGAATGTCAAGCTGAATTGAATTGAAGCTCTATTGAATGAGCCGATATTCCGCCCTTGTGTACCTGGCTTTAGTGTAGTTTTAAACCTTTTGTCTGTAATTGGATTATCCCATTCACTGAAGCACAGCACAGAGCACTAGCATTGGTTACATCTATTTGTTTATTAGTAGGGAAAGACCGGTTTGCTGATATATCTCCTAATTACTGGAGTTGACCCTATATTGTCCAACTATGATCTGAACCAGAGCGCCCTCAGCATAGGTAAGCATAGATCTCTTTCCTTAGGGCACTTTCACACTGGAGCGGAGGGGGCGGTAGCGGTAAAGCGCCGCTAGATTCCTTTTCCGCCTTTATGGCACCGATGTGAAGGCGGGAGCGGGGAGCTTCTTTTAACCCCCCAAAAGGGGTTAAATGTAGTGGCGCACCAAGTGGAAATTTTGGTACTGAAAATGCACTTAACCGACAATGACAGTTTTTAAAAAAATATATATACTATTGCCATATGCAGCCTACCTGTGCCTGGGCACTGATAGGCAGTACTGATTGGCACTGACAGGTGGCATTGGTTGGCACTGATAGAGGAGATGAGTTTCACACTGAGCAGATAGCAGACTCAGTGTGTGAAATATAACTGATTTCAGAGACTAGCTGTCCAAACTCCGCGGTGATGTCTGGTGTGGGTGGGACAGCTGTCAAAACTCAGCGGTGATGTCGGGGTGGGCGGGACAGTTGTCAAAACTCTGCGGTGATGTCGGGGTGGGCGGGACCAAACAGTTATCTAGCTGTTCTGTCCTGCCCACCCTGACATCACCACTGAGTTTTCACAGCTGTCCTGCCCACCCCCGACATCGCTGCAGAGTTTTCACAGCTTTCCCACCCACCCCCGACATCACCACAGAGTTTTGACAGCTGTCCCGCCCACCCCCCGATATCACTGCAGAGTTTTGACAGCTAGACTCTGCAATCAGTTATATTTCACACACTGAGCTCGCTATCTGCTCTAGTGTGTGAAACTCCTCATCTCCTCTGTTGCATACAGCAGCACCCGGGGTGGACCCCATCCTCTTTTCGGTATCAAATTTTTTTCCTCTTTCGGCAGCCAAAATTTCAGTGCACCTCTAGTTAAAAGTTCCGGCATGCAGCGCTTCCGAATCGGTTTTCAGCTGTTTCGAAAGGGCTACCCATTGATTTCAATGGCAGGGGCAGTGGAGGAGCGATGTATTCACCACACTGCCCCAGTATGAAAGCACTCTGGCTTTCACACTGGGATGCATTGGGATGAGTTTTTCAGGCGCTTTACATGTGCTTTTTTTAAACGCAAAAAAACTCAGTGTGAAAGGGGTCTTACACAGGGCAGTTCAAATAGGCTTAGAATGGGAGCAGGAAAAGGTTTAAGTATAGTTAGGATTTGACTGGACTACTTCCACTTTAGGCATTGTATTGAAATCATTTATCACTTGTAACCCATTTGTCCTGTATTTTTATCCATTTATTTCTTTTGCACAGTATGGTTTTTGAATTGCACTGAGCACTGTTTTATAATTTCTGCATGTGAAACTATAGGTACCACGTGGTGTCTTAAATTACCAAAAGCAGGGGTGCTGAACCCCTGATGTGGCTCGTAACCTCAAACCAGGTAAGCTCATGCTTTGGGATGCCTGGTCGGCAAGACCTGTTCACGATCAATGGGTTACCGACCCGCCATCCCAGAGCATCAGAGTATATGGAGTCGGCAGCGGAGGAAGCAGATGGCTGCAGAGGAAACAAAAGCCACATCAGCCAATATGTCCTCTGTAGCACCAGCTGCTGTCCCAGGAGACCCCTGATCTCTCAATGTTGTTTGACCCTTATGATAGCAATAAAGTTGAATAAAACAAACATTTAAAGAAACAGTGTAAAAAATAAATTTAAATAAAATAATAAAGATGTGAACACGTAGGTCCCGTGCGCATATGTAAATGGTGATTGCATCACACATGTAAGGTATCACCGTGAATGTCACTGTGAGAGCAATCATTCTAGTGCCACAGCTCACGTTTAACTCTAAGCTGGTGACCTGTAAAGGCTTTTACAGTGTCACTTACCAAGATTTTTAGGTACCATAGCTTGTTGCCATTTCCTGGGCTTGTGAAATTTTAAATCTTTACATGTTTGGTATCCCTTTACTCGGTACAATAGGCATTTATTGTGTTTGTGTGCACTATACCATAAATGCATTTAAGTATGTTTTTCCTAAATATTTGTGTTTAATAAACAGCTGCACAAATATCGTGTGACATATAAAATTACAGCAATCGCCATTTTATTCTCCAGAAAATATATGTTTGAGAGTTCTGAGCAATTTATAAGCCAAAAATGTAGGCTTTTACATATTTTTAAAACATTTCAAAAAACGGCAGGCAAGCACTTTTAAACTAGGATCCATTTTGTCATGAAAGGCCTTGACCTCTCTGATTTAATGCCCCATGACCTACTAACCTACTATTCCACGGTCCATTGAGTAGACTCTTGTTGAATATTGGAATAGAAAACAATCTTTAATGCAGATTGGTGCATTGAACATTGGGTTCTTATTAATAAAGGTCATAGCAGGCACTGGAAAAACTTAATTTCTCTTTCGTTCATTGACGGACGTAGCATCTTTATTCCATGACGGGTTATGCCACCTTTCACTAGGAGTGAACTAGGCAGAACACAGTTCAGCTAAAAGCAGACACAGCCCCTCCCAGGGGGCAGTCCTCACTTGGTATAACCCCTCCACCCTGCTAAGCAACTCAGTTTTTTTCTGGCTAGTGCAAGGAGTAGGAGCTGGGACCTTTTTTTTTTTTTTTTTTTTTTTTTTTTTTTT
>BLSH010110178.1:1631987-1661892 GCA_018402905.1 Glandirana rugosa | reverse complement strand
TGGTCTTTTCGGTGGAAGACGCTGTTATTCGCATCCCCTTACAGGGACTAGAAAAGTATACCGCCAAAGACATTGTGTCTTTCGTGGTTTAAGTTTAGGGCTGCGACTCCGTAATCCCTACTATGGTTAAAGCTCGTAAGAGCACCTCACGTAAGATCTATCATAGGACCTGGAAGGTCTATATTACCTGGTGCGAGGCGGGAGGATGGAATCCCTGCTCTTATAGAGTATCCAGAGTGCTGTCTTTTTTGCACTAAGGACTGGACAAGAACCTGGCGTTAAGTACGCTTAAAGGGCAGATTCCGGCTCTGGCGGTTCTTTTTCAACGACCATTGGCGTCTCACTCATTGATCCGTACATTTGTACAGGGAGTACGTCATGTCGCCCCTCGGTTACGGTCGCCCTTGGCGCCGTCGGGATTTGAATTTGGTGCTTTCTGTGTTACAGAAACCGCCATATGAAAAGATCAGGGACATTCCCCTACGCTTATTGTCGCAGAAGGTGGCTTTTCTGGTGGCTATTACATCCGCCAGGCGGGTGTCAGAGGTGGCAGCTTTGTCCTGCAGGTCACCCTACTTGGTCCTCCATAAGGACAAGGCAGTTCTGCGGCCTTCACCTTCATTTCTTCTGAAGGTGGTTTCTTCTTTTCATTTAAATGAGGATATTGTTCTTCCCTCATTGTGTCCGCACCCGTCACATCCAAAAGAGGTTGAGCTGCATTCTTTGGATGTGGTGAGGGCTTTGCGGGTATATTTAAGTTCTACAGCTTCTTTTAGGAAGTCTGATTCTTTATTTTTGCTGACAGAAGGGTCGCACAAAGGCTTTACGGCTTCGTCAGCTACCGTATCACGTTGGATACGGAGGACCGTGACTCATGCATATGAGATTCGGGGCAAGGTTCCCCCGTTTCCAGTCACGGCTCATTCCACCAGAGCAGTTAGTACGTCCTGGGCGTTTAGACACCAAGCTTCGGTGTCCCAGGTGTGCAAGGCTGCTACTTGGACCTCAGTGCACACGTTTTAAGTTTTACAAAGTTGATGTTGTAGCATCCTCGGATGCTGCTTTTGGCCGCAAGGTATTACAAGCGGCAGTTTAGGCGCGGTTAGCGCCGCCTGAGAGGGCGTTTTTCTGTTGGGTACATTTGTTATGGTTTGCCAACCCCTCTTGATTGGCACAGCTTTGGGACGACCCCATGTGTCATAAGAAGGCTGCGTCTGTCAGTGAACGGAAGAGAAAAATGGATTTTTTGTATAACTTACCGTAAAATCCTTTTCTCTGAGTTCACTGACAGACGCAGCACCCACCCCTCTGCGTTGGTTTTGTACAGCTTGTTACGAACTGATGTGCTATGCAGAGCAGGGGGATTATATGCTGAGGTGAGGACGGCCCCCTGGGAGGGGCCAACCTACGCTTTTGTTTGTTTTTGCCTAGTCTACTCCTAGTAGGATGAGCATAACCCCATGTGTCATAAGAAGGCTGCGTCTGTCAGTGAACTCAGAGAAAAGGATTTTACGGTAAGTTGTACAAAAAATCAATTTTTTCCGTGCGCCTGGTACAGCGGGCATGGGCCCAGAGTCCGGCGTGGCAGCCGCAGGGCACCACAAGCGTTCCTGGCAGCGTAGTCCGAAAAGACTGAGAAGTCCTCCTCCGCATTATGGGTTGCCCCCGTCTGACGCCTGGGTGGGGGGTCGGCTTCTAGGGTTTGTGGACCGCCCGCATCTCAGATATTTGGGTGCTGGAGGTGGTGTCGTCCGGGGACGAAATAGTTTTGTACCCTGCCCCCGGACAGGTTCTTCCCCTCAAATCTGAGTCTCCCTCCGGGGCGTCAGCAAGCTCTGCAAGAGACTGTCCAGGCTCTGTCCGAACAGGGGGTGATTGTTCTGGTCCCTCCTGCAGAGTGGTTTCACGGGTTTTACTCGAAACCTTTTTGTGGTGCCAAAGGAGGACGGAGTCAGGCCTGTTCTGGATCTGAAGGTGCTCAATCACTTTGTGAAGGCGCGAAGGTTCAGAATGGAGTCAGTCTGTTCTGTCGTGGCCGCGCTGCGCCAGGGGGATTTCCTGGCTTCTCTGGACATCAGGGATGCGTACCGCCACGTTCCCTTTTGTGTCCGGCATCAGCGCTTCCTGCATTTTGCGGTGGGGGACCTCCACTACCAATACCACTCTCCCCTTCGGCCTAGCCTCCGCTCCGCAGGTCTTCAACAGGCTTTTGGCTCCGGTGCTGGCTCTGCTGAGGCAGCGAGGCATCGCTGTGGTGGCATATCTAGACGATCTGCTTCTGAGGGCGGAGTCGGCTCCTACCCTGGAGGACAACGTTGCTATCACCCTAGACTTCGGGACTTTGGCTGGTTGATCAACCTTCAGAAGTCGACGCTGACCCCGTCGCGCCGCCTGGAATATCTGGGCCTGATACTGGACACAGAGCAGGCGAGGGTGTTCTTGCTTCCGGCCAAGTTGCTGATGCTGCAAGCAGAGTCACACCCGGCTCCTGCAGTGGGACAAGTCTCCGTTGTCTCTGGATCGGGTGATCAGGTTGGATCACCAGACCAGGGGGGGGGCTCTTGCCTGGTGGCTGCGGGCCCCGGCGTTGAGTCTGGGGAAGTCGTTCCTTCCCCTGGTATGGTCGATTGTCACGACCGACGCCAGCCTAGCGGGCTGGGGAGGAGTCCTGGGGCGGTTTTCTGCCCAGGGCAGATGGTCCTCGGAAGAGTCCCGCCTTCGGATCAATGTGCTGGAACTGCGGGCGATCAGGCTCTGCCTCGCCCATTGGGCCGAGAGGTTGCACGGTCGCCCGGTTCGGGTGCAGTCGGACAACGCCACGGCGTTGGCGTATGTAAACCATCAGGGCGGCACAAAGAGCGTGGCAGCAGCCGCGGAAGCGGCCCACATCTTGAGGTGGGCAGAGCTTCATGTGCCGGCCATCTCCGCCGTTTACATTCCGGGCGTAGAGAATTGGCAGGCGGACTTTCTCAGTCACCAGACTCTGGATCAGGGAGAGTGGTCCCTGCATCCGGAAGTGTTACGTCAGATCTGCCAGAGGTGGGGCACACCAGACGTGGATGTGTTGGCGTCCCGGTTCAATCGCAAGGTGCAAGCCTTTGTGTGCAGAGCAAGGGATCCATTGGCGGACGCCCTTGTGGCTCCCTGGTCTCGGTACCGGCTTCTTTACGCCTTCCCTCCTCTCAAGCTTCTTCCACGCCTGTTGCGCAGGATAGAAGTGGAGGGGATTCCGGTTATCCTGGTGGCTCCGGATTGGCCTCGGCGTCCTTGGGGCTATTGAATCCCAGGTACTGAGGGATAGGGGGATCTCTGAGTCAGTGATCCCCACCATGCTTAAGGCACATAAGTCCACGTCTCGCAAGATCTATCACCGCACCTGGAAGGCGTATAATGCCTGGTGCGAGGCTGGGGGTGGAATCCCCGTTCCTTTTCAGTGGCTCATGTACTGGACTTTCTTCAACAAGGCCTGGATCAAAAACTGGCATTGAGTACCCTCAAGGGGCAGATTTCTGCCCTAGCGATTCTCTTCCAGTGTCCGTTAGCGACGCACCATTTATTTCGTACGCTCGTACAGGGGGTATGTCATGTGGCCCCTCAGGTGCGGTCGCCCCTGGCGCTGTGGGACTCAAACCTGGTTCTTTCAGTACTGCAGAAGCCGCCCTACGAGAAGATCAGAGACATTTCTTTGCTGTTGCTCTCGTAGAAGGTGGCCTTTTTGGTGGCCATCACATTTTGGCCGCAAAGGCGGCGGTGTAGGTGCGTCTGGCGCCTCCCGGAGGGTTTTCCGTTGAGTACAGTTGTTATTGTGTTGCCCACCCCTCTTTTTTGACACTGCTTTGGGACATCCCCACATGTCAAGATTAAAAGGCTGCGTCTGTCAATGAACGAAAGAGAAAATAGGATTTTTTCGACTTACAGTAAAATCCTTTTCTCTGAGTTCATTAACAGACGCAGCACACACCCCTCTGTGTTCTGAGTTTGTACTGCTTGTTACGAACTGAAGTGCTGGCAGGGCGGAGGGGGTTATGCAGAATGAGGACTGCCCCCTGGGAGGGGCTAGCTTGCTTTTTGTCTGAACTATGTTCTGCCTAGTCTACTACTGGTAAAAGGTGCATACCCCACATGTCAAGATTAAGAGGCTGCGTCTGTCAATGAACTCAGAGAAAAGGATTTTACGGTAAGTCAAAAAAATCCTATTGTTACGCTACAACTTTATTCCAAAATGGATTCATTTTTTTACTCAAAATTCTACAGACAATACCCCATAATGACTATGTGAAAGAAGTTTGTTTGAAATCTTTGTAAATGTATTTAAAAAAATAAAAAATCACATGCACATAAGTATTCACAGCCTTTGCCATGACACTCAAAATTGAGCTCAGGTGCATCCTGTTTCCACTGATCATCCCTGAGATGTTTCTACAACTTGGAGTCCACTTTTGGTAAATTTAGTTGATTGGACATGATTTGGAAAGGCACACACCTGTCTATATAAAGTCCCACAGTTAACAGTGCATGTCAGAGCACAAACCAACCCATGAGGTCCAAGGGATTGTCTATAGACCTCCGAGACAGGATTGTGTCGAGACAGATCTAAGGAAAGCTTCCAAAAAATTTCTGCAGCATCGAAGGTCCCAATGAGCACAGTGGCCTCCATCATCCGTAAATGGAAGAAGTTTGGATCTACCAGGACTCTTTCGAGCGGGCCACCCAGCCAATCTGAGCGATCGGGGGAGAAGGGCCTTAGTCAAGGAGATGACCAAGAACCCGATGATCACTCTGACAGAGCTCCAGCGTTTCTCTGTGATGAGAGGATAACCTTCCAGAAGGACAACAAACCCTGCAGCACTCCACCAATCAGGCCTGTATGGTGGAGTGGCCCAGACGGAAGCCACTCCTCCATAAAAGGCACATGACAGGAGTTTGCCAAAAGGCACCTGAAGTACTCTTAACTTTGTTTCATCAGACCAGAGCATTTTGTTTCTCATGGTCAAACACTGTGGCCTGAATGACCAGCATCATGTTTGGAGGAAATCAGGCACCTCTCATCACCTGGCTAATACCATTCCTACAATGAAAGCATGGTGGTGGCAGCATCATGCTATGGGGATGTTTTTCAGCTGCAGACACTGGGAGTAAGGATCAAGGGAAAAATGAATGCAGCAATGTACAGAGACATACTTGATGAAAACCTGCTCCATAGCTCTCTGGACCTCAGACTGGGGCGAAGGTTCAACCTTCAACAGGACAACAACCCTAAGCACACAGCCAAGATAGCAAAGGAGTGGCTACAGGACAACTGTGAATGTCCTTGAGTGGCCCAGCCAGAGCCCAGACTTGAACCCAATTGAACATCTTTGGAGAGATCTGAAATGACTGTGCACTGACGCTCCCCATCCAACCTGATGGAGCTTGAGAGGCCCTGCAAAGAAGAATGGGAGAAACTCCCCAAAAATAGGTGTACCAAGCTTGTAGCATCATACTCAAAAATACTTTTGAGGCTGTAATTGGTGCCAAAGGTGCTTCAACAAAGTATTGAGCAAAGGCTGTGCATGCTTATGTACATGTAATTTTTTTTTCGTGCTTTTAATTTTAATCAATTTACAAAGATTTAAAACAAACTTCTTTCTTGTTGTCATTATGGGGTATTGTTTGTAGAATTTTGAGGAAAATAATAAATGTAATCCATTTTGGAATAAGGCTGTAACATAACAAAATGGAAAAAGTGAAGCGCTGTGAATACTTTCCGGATGCGCTGTACAGTACTTTCTCTTGTTGTCCATTATGCACAGGTAAGACCTCTGAAAATGTAACCGTACACCCTGTCGAAGACACTAGCAAACAAGAGGTGGCCCCAAAGGAGGGGGGATTTTTAGGGGTGGATGCTAAGACAGTAGAAGAGTGTAGAAAAAAGTATATGGCGTATGTAAAAGTAGCAAAGTTTATTTAAAACATAGTAAAATCACACATAATTGCATATAAGCAATACATAAAATAAATCGCAATACACATGCGAATATCATCTGGCGGACACACCAAGTGAGGCCCAACCAGTGATTTACAGCAATTTTCCCAACATGTTTCGATGAGACAAGGGTATTATATCTTCTTCAGGGGAGAGTGTATTGCCAAACAATTCAATTCTAAGAGATAAAATGCACACATATAAATATTATGGATAATAAACGGTGTGGAGTACAAACATATGAAAATACAATGCTGCATGTGTCATAATAAAATTGGATAAGTATACAGGTGCATCCCAGCTGGAACAATAAACAAAAATAAGTATAAGTATGTAACCAGTGAAAAAACTCACCCAAATGGAAGGCATTCCACATAGAAGGAATTCTACTGAAAATGCTCCCGGGATGATAGGGGAGTATCGATTGATTCAATGAGTTGTAGGTCAACTGTTTAAGCCTCAGATTGCAGCTAAACGTAAATCTCCACAAGGACCGGAAAATAATTGGGGGATACAGGGAAGCACCTGAAAGCACAATGGGAGGATCCAAAGGGTGAGCATAGTAACGTAACGTATTACATGTGTAAAAGGCAAATAAGTGAATGGTATCTTATGTCCAGATTCCTTACCCTCGGGTAGAAGGGGAGATGGAAATAAAGGCAGCCAAGTATGGGAAATGGGGTGTCTTTACCAAACGCCTGCTCGGAAATGCATGCCGCTGGGAAACATCCCAGGACACAAGACTCCTCCAATAGCTGAAAAGTACGAATACATGGCCATAATTACCATAAGCGTATAATGTTCAACAGCTCCAGAAAGGAAAGGTATATGGAACGCCATAGCAGAGCCTGTAACCCTCAAGTGCTAACCTGTGTGTAGTAGTATATAGAGGCTGCCAAGAGGGACAATAGAACCCGTGTGTGTAGATAGCCTGTATAGGAACGAAGACTGAATACTAACCTGGGGGGTATAAATAACCCCTCCCTGCAGGTGTGGGCGGTTCCGCCGGTATCTCAAAAGATTCGGCAAACAGCATCACACAAGACAGGCCGGATTACTTTAAAGTACGCCCAGGAGCAACTCCAGTCCCCCCCCCCTGTGACTCCGGTCCCCCGAGCGAGCGGCGTCAGGTGGAGCCGCGAACGCCCGGAAGGAACATAGGCTACGCAGCTCCACCTGACGTCACCCTCCCGCCGGCGCGCGCACATCCAGCATAATCTGCCGATGGAAAAGGCATAGGAGCTGCCAGAAGGCGAAGATCCTGGCCCAAATTCTGAAATTTCTTCTGTGCAGAACGCAAATCATTCTGGGACAAATCATTTGTGGCAAGGTGCACAACATCATCAACATTACATTCTAGCTTTTTTGACAATTTTTAAAATGGGCCTTTTATCTAGCCAGTAGGACCAGGCAAACGCCTAACTACCTTTGACACTTCCTCATGATTTCTTAAAAAAATACCTCTTATAATTGATTCACCAACAAGGAAATTACTTCTTTCCTTTGAAGGAAGACATCTGTTTGGTCCTTCCTTGGATCAGTACATCAAGTAAATCACAGGGGATATGATTACTCTCCTCCCCCACAAGAAGACATCTCACATTTCCATGAGTAGAGCTACTCCTGAAGCTGGTTCTTCCTAACGGATGCCCCAGTCCACAGTCAGTACAGCATTTTAACTATGGATTTCCGTTACTGCAGGAATGACTTGGCAGACACACTTCATTAAATTTCCCAGATCGGTCTCCTCTCCAACCCTATACACAAGATCTTTTGGCTTAAATTTCAGTTGACTTCCCATGAAAGGAGGCGCCTTGAGCAGTTACCCTTTGCAGGTGAACACCTGTTTGGTGTCTCAGATGACTACATCTGGGTGGTCCTAGGTTGTAAGAGAGAAAAAGAAGGCTTGAGCTTCTTTTGGAGGACCTTCTATTCCTGAAACTAGGAAACTGTACTTTTGTTCCTCTCAGGCCTCTGGCTCCAAGTCTTGCACAAACTTTTGTTAGAAGGCATGCACCTCGAAGCAAGCCAAGTTTGGCTTCAACCCTTCTTCTCAGCGATGGTGCCAATTGGAGGAAATCCTGGTGACCTTCTGGTCAAATAAAATTATAGATGTTTGTGTCCAGAGTATCATTTCCATGGATTACAAACATGAGCTTTGGACTTTGTCTCCTCCACTTGCCTCATGCGCTATAATTTGCGTGTGTCCCAGTAAAGACAGGCTGGTCTGAACAATGCAGACCTTGCAGAGATTGCCATACATATCTTTAACCATCAAAAGTCATTGCTGGATCCAACCCATTAATTAGTTTACTTGTGCCTGACATTAAATATGCTCTTTCTAGAATCTTCCTGCTAAATGACTTCTGTTCTACCACTTTTATGCCTGGGCCCTTCCATCCCAGGGTTGACCCCAGATTTTTGCCTACAGCCACACCCGATTTCACTTCAGACCGTTGAAACTCAACATGGGACAACCCTCTTGGTGCAGGAGACTTGGTTGTTTTAGGAAGCCTTTATTCCCATCCACATCCTGAACCCTAAGGTGATTCAGTTGTCCCTTCAACATTGGATCCTTCAATTTCAGGGTCGACCAACAAGAATCCATTTGTACAATGCCATTACCATGCCCTACATCAACCATCAATGAGGTACCAGAGGTTGTGCAGCTCAAAGGGAAGCGATCTTGATCCTCTGTTCGCCATCCACATCTGAAGCATTTAAATTAGCAGGCAGACTTGCTCAATCATCAGTATCTGGATGCAGAGACATTACCTTTCAAAGTTGTAGCAAGCCCTTTGCTGCATAGGGAATGCTGGACACGGATCTTCTGATATTTAGATTCAACAAATAATTGGACAAGTTTGTCAAAAGGTCCAGGGACCCTCGGCATTGCATGCTCTGTTGACTTATTGGGATTAGTTGCACCTAACCTACGTTTTTCCTTTTCTCCAGCTTCTCCCTCATCTGTTCCACAGGATGAAGACAAGGGCATTCTGGTTATTCTTGCTGCACCGAAATGGCCCAAGAGGACATGGTATATGAACACACTTAAACTCCTGTCAGACTTTCTAAGCCGTTCATAGGAGCTGCCGGAGGTGCATTGGCGCAATCTGTGATGAGCTGTGTCCCTTGGACACAGATCGGGGTAAAGAGCCAATTACAATTGCCCTCTCTCCCTCTCCCATGTGATTATTGTGTCCAGTCTGAGCGGATCACAAAATGTAAACAATGGCCGGTTCTTGCTGTTACCGGTTCTCCATACTCATATGCAGATCATATGTGAGAGGAAGGACAGAGATTTGTACTGCGATCTGTGAGTCTGGCAATCCCACTGTGAGGTTTACTATTACAATACACTGTTAAACACACAGAGCCGCCTGCCAGTGTCCTGATTGCAGCCAGGGTACCTGTATTAACAGCAGCCCTCAACAGTGCCCTCATCAGCCAGTCTACCTTTCACACCACTGCAGCCGTCACCAGTGCCCTGATCAGCCAGTCTACCTGTCACACTAAAATATGATAGGTAGTAAGGAAATTAAGTGGTGTAATTTCTCTTTCCTTCACTGACAGACACAGTGTTCCATTATTCTTTACCATAGGGTTATATCACCACCTTCAGGAGTAGGACTAGGCAGAAAAAAAGACTTGACTACATCTATGGGCAGTCCTAGGTGATATACATCCCCCTCTCTGCAATAGGCCTTCAGTTTATTTCTGCCTAGTCAGTAGTAAGGACCTAGTTCCCTGTTGGGATCTCTAGTCCTGGCGATTTTTGTTTTTTTTTCCTGGATTTTTTCCGGTGAGATCTACAATCAACTGCCGGACTGGGTGACGGACTGGTCATTAAGGGCCAGAGGGTCTCCCCAGTCTGGCCAGCGAGCGTGTGCAGGCCATAGCTGCGCGCAGTGTTCCTCATGCCCGACAGCCCCCCCACTTCGGAGGATCTGGGAGCATTACCCGCACGCTTCGCCGGATCTGTGAGTAAAGGGGACCCCCACCTCTCCTTCCCTGTACAGGGTGTGGGGCGCTGGTACTCCCTGGGGTGGTCGGTCTCTCTGGGGTTCTCCTCCATCCCCTCCCTTCCCGGGTAAGGCCCAGGCTTCTGGCCTAGGTGCCTTGGTTGGAATCACTGTCCCTCTCTCTTGGGGTTCTTACTTGGGGGGGTACCTCTTTGGCCCACCTGCTGATGGTGAGGCATGGGAGGCGAATGGCCGAGCCCAAGGTTGCTTTTCGGATATTTAGGCCGCGTCTTGCGGCATTCCCGAGAGTTAGGCCCCGGCTTTGCGGCCTTCCCGTACTTTAGGCCGCGGCTTGCGGCCTACCGACCGGAGGCTGGGAGGGGTGTTCCTGAGTGGGCGCTGCTGTCTGTTTCGCGCGTCCGCCCATCATTTCCGTGGCACGGTCCGCTCACGGTGGGCGCCAGAAAAATTTAGGCCGCGGCTTATAGGATGGTGCCCCCTATGAGGGGCCTTGGTATTGCCCCCTATGAAGGGCACTGGTGGCCCCCTGTGAGGGGCCTTGGTGGTGTCCCGATGTGGGGCCTTTGGCCTGCGTCCACTGTGGGGGGTCTCGGGGATGCCCCTGTGATGAGCTTCTGCTAGTGTCTCCCGGGAGGGGCCTCGTTCATTGCCCCCCTGTACGGGGCCTGCATGGGCACTATCTGGGAGGCAGTACCTCCCTGTGAGGGGCCTTAACCGGTGCCCCCTGTGTGGGACCTCAGTGGTGCCTCTTGTGTGGGGGTGCCCCCTGTGTGGGTCCTCAGTGGTGCTCCCTTTGTGGGGCCTTCGTGGTACCCCTGTCAGGGGCCTCAGCTAAGGCCCACGGTGAAGGGCCTCGGTAGGCGTCCCCTGGGCAGGGGCCTCTGTGGTGCCCCAGTGCGGGGCCTCGGGTGGCAGGGGTCTCGGTCGGTGGCCCCCTCTGAGTGTTTCTATTCTGCCTCTACTAGTGGCACTTAGGCGTATAGCCTAGTATATGGCGCCCCCACTCTCAGCTGCTTCATCTTGTTCAAACAATCCTATATAGCTCTGCCTTGCGTTTGGGCGCCACACTTCCGGTTCTATCAAGTGGTGAGGAGGATTCCTCAACTGCAGTGGCACATGAGGAGGTGCTGGTTATCGCACTTATGAGGTGGACTGGCCATTTTTTCTTAACACCCATATGCCGTCTTGCACAGCAAATCATGTTCTCTTCAAGGAGTCCCTCCTTAGAAGTGGACTGTTTCCACAGTTAGTGGATTCTCCTGTCTCTAGGTTGCACAGGGCAACGTTATTCTGGTAGAGGAATCTCCGGCTGTTGAGATCCGGTGGACATGTCTTGCAGAGTCCCTCTGCCTTTGCTGAGATGGCAGACCTACTGGTCTAGGGCCTGCAGTTCGTCCGCTGTGTTTCTTGGATGCAGTTTCCCTGGTTGCTGAGCTCCCTGTTTCCGCAGTGGTGCTGAGACATCTGTTGTGGCTTTGTGTTGATCCTTCACGACACAGTTTTGTTCATCTTTAGAGTCCACTGACAGGGGTTCATATTCCTTAACCCTCTTCGGTGTTCCGACCCTGTTTGGGAAGAAAATGCCCTTTTCGTATTTGTGCGTCTGTCTCTGGACCGTTGGCAGTGCCCCTTATGGGGCTGTACAAGTCCTGTTGTCTCGGGGGGTGATTATCCCGGTTCCCGTGTCGGACCGGTTTTCAGGAGTTTTGTTCAAACCTGTTCACGGTCCAAAAAAGATGACGGGCATGATACATCCAATACTGGACCCCGAGGCCCTGACCTGCTTGTGTGGGTATAGAAGTTCAGGATGGGGTCCATCTGCACGATGGTAGCGTCCCTTCATCATTGGATTTTTCTGGCTCTGTCACCATCACGAATGTGTACTTACACATTCCACTATGACTCATCCCAGCACTTCCTCTTTTGCTGTGGGAGGAGGGCATGGTCAGTTCAGGGTGTTGCCCTTTGGTCTCTACGCCACTCCTCGGTTTTTCCCAAGGTCTTGGCCCTGGATCGAACGTGGTTACGTCAACAGGGAATGCGGGCCTGGGCTGCCTGGACAACCTTCTTCTGCGAGCTGAGTCCGCCACTACCCCGAAGGGTGACATAGCCTCTATGCCAGTGGTTCTCAACTCCTGTCCTCAGGACCCATGAACAGGCCAGATTTTATGTATTACTTTAGGGAGATGCAGACTAGAATACTGCAATCACTGAGCAGCAAATGATATCACCTGTGATGCATTTCAGATATCCTGCAAACCTGGTCTGTTAGTGCGTCCCGAGGACCGGAGTTGAGAACCACTGCTCTATGCAGACCTTGACGGATCAGTTGGCTTCTATACTACCTGAAGTCTGCTTTGGCTGCTTCCAGAACATTGATATATCTGGGCCTCACCCTGCCTCCAGCGCTGGCCGGAGTGTTTTTTTCCTCTGGACTATCTCCAGAAGTTCTATGCTACTTTTTCATCTACGGTTGTCCAGCTGGTGGGCCTGCAGGTGTGTGTTGGGCGGGATGGTATCTACCCTCTAAACGATTCCATACGAGATCCCTTCTGGGGGATCCTGGCGTAATGGGACGGATTTCCGAGGTCTCTGCGCAATCAGATTAGGCTGAGCTGAAAAAGCCAGGGGCTCCCTGGTCTGGTGGTTGCGATCTCCCGGTCTTCGACAGGGCAAATTCTTTCTCTCCTTGTATTGGATGGTGGTTCCTGCAAATGCCAGTCTGTCCGGTTGGGGAGGTGTCCTGGGGCTTTGCTCTGCTCAAGATCGTTGGACGCTGGAGAATTTCAGACTAACGATCGATATCCTGGAACTTCGGGTGATCAGTCTACATCTGGATCATGGACGGATCGACTCCGTGGGCTCCCGATGCGGATCCACTTGGACGTTGCAACAGCGGTGGCCTATGTCCCTCGCCAGGGCGCGTAAACTTGGCAGCCCTGGTAGTAGCCAGGATCCTCAGGTGGGCAGAAGGTTCCGTTCGGGACTTCTCCGGTGTACGCATTCCAAGGGTGCAATACTGGCAAGTGGAATATTTCAGTCTGCACGGTTGGACCACGGAGTGTTCCCTTCACCAGGCAGTGTTTCATTGGATATGTATCTGGTGGGGGGATCCTGAGGTAGATCTGTTTGCGTCCCGGCTGAACAGGCCAGTACCAGAACTTCTGGCAATGTTGGGTGCCTATGGTAGGCACCTGAACTGCTATGGTGGCCCCTCTGGGCCAGTATCGTTTGAACTACACCTTTCCCCCTCACCTGCTGTTGCTGCGGCTTTCGCGTTGGATCAGGGCCGAAGGGATTCCGGTCATTTCTTTGGACCCGGATTGGCCCTTTTGATCTTGGTACGTCGACCTGGTCGCCGACGTTCCTTGACGACCGTCTTTCGGGGAGGATCCACTGTCCCTTGGGCCTGCTCTACAGCCGCTGGTTTTGCTGGCCTGGCTGTGTTGAAACAGGTGCTGAAGTTCCAATCTTGCTGAAGGCTAGGAAGCCTACCTCTAGATAGATCTACTGCCGGACATGGAAAGCGTATATATCCTGGTGTGAGTGACTGGGCATCCGCCCTCGTTCCTTCTCTGTGGCTTAGATTCCGTCCTGGGGCGTGAACAGAAATGGACCTTGAGTACCTTGCAGCGTCCTTTGGTCTCGCACTACATGGGGCCTATATTTTGTTTTGGGGTTCAAAGTCTGTTTCCACTGGTGCGGTCTCTTCTACCGTTGTGGGTTCCCCTGCTTACTTGGTCTCAGGTGGCCTTTTTGGGTGGCTGTCACCTTTGCTTGCAGGGTGTTGGAACTGATGGCGTTATCTTGTCGTACACCTTTCTGGTGTCCCACAAGGATGGGGTGTGTTTTTTCGCCCTTCCTCATTGCTCTTTCCTCTGATTCCACTTTGAATAGGACATGGTGTTGCCTTCCCTGTGCCCTGGTGTAAGGAATCATCCTTGGCCACTGGCATGCGCGGGTGCACGTGGTGTGTGCGTGCGTCTGTGCGCCGGCAATGACGCCAAAACGGCCATTTAAGCGGATAGCACCCTGCAGCCAGTGCTGTCCGTTCTACAGCGTTCCTGTGACCCCGGCTTACTCTTTGCTGCTATCTGCCTGCCCTGACCCCAGCCTGTCTGACTATTCTTCTTCCTGACCCCTTCTACCTTTGCCACCTGCACGTTGCCAACCCAGCTTGTACCCGCCTACCAGTTTGCCTGATCCTTCTGTACTTCACCGCCAGCCAGTTACCGACCCGGCCTGCACCACTATCCTGCCTACACGAGCTCCAGCAGACCTGCACCAACCATCAGTGACTTTTCCGGCACGGTGCTCCAGAGCTCACTGTCTGCACCAGGAGTTCTTGAACCAGGGCCGTAAGAAAGGTTGCAATGGACAGCCATGTCTGAGTCTGCGCCGGGGCTCTCTCCTATGGAGGAACTATGTGCTCAGCTAGCCGGCTTGGCCCAAGCTGTGAAAATCCTGCAGGAGTGGTACACCCGCTTGGAGAATGAAGGTCGGGGACCTTGCTTCCCCAGCATCCGCCAGTACCGACCAAACACCCCCTCGCACTATAGTGACTCTGCCTACGGAGCCTAAGGTGCCCATGCCCTGGCGGTTTGCGGGGGGCCGCATGAAGTTCTGGGCGTTTCGCAACTCTTGCGAGTTGTATTTTGCTCTCCAGCCCCGCACGTTCTCTTTGGAAGCCACCAAAGTGGGCCTAGTGATCTCTCTTCTCCAGGATGAGCCTCAAGCGTGGGCCCACCGCCTGCTGGAGCAGAAAGCCCCAGGGACCACCAGTTTAGGAATTCAGCCGCTGGAACACCGACACGGCATGGAACGATGCTGCCCTCTACCACCAATTGAGGTTGGGGCTCTCTGAGCCGCTCAAGGATGAGCTGGCGCACGTCGGGGATCCTCACACCCTAGATGCCTTAATCAATTTGGCTGATTCAAATCGACCGCCGCCTGCGGGAACGCAGGGCGGAGAGGGCCATGGGGTCCCTGCGGCCCACCTGGTTGATGCCCTGAGTTCCCAGCTACCCGGGACCAAGCCCGGCCACAGCAACCTCCTCCTCCTTTCCACGAGATCCTCCTGAACCAATGCAAATTGGGCTCCTCCGACCCTCTCTCTGTTCGGAAGAAAGACGGAGATGCATGACCCGTCAATTCGGTAAGTGTCCAACCTCCGCTTCGGGGGAAATATTATCCCTCTCAAATCTCACCTTGTTCTCTAACTCTCTCTACAGCCTCCCGGCGGGAGTATCCAAGTTCCAGCCATCCTGGACTCGCGGGGCCTGTAGTTGTTTTGTAGATATTTCCTTTGCCGCCCAGCACCAGATCCCTCTCCGTCCCAAGGAACACCAGATGGTCATCCGACTGGCTGATGGGTCAATCATCAAGTCCGGTACGGTGACTCATGAGATTTTCCCCCTGCCTGTCCGGACGGCCGAAGGCCATATGAAATCCCTACTGCCAGACGCTGTCGCGTCTCCGCTATTTCCAATTATCCTCGGTCTTCCATGGCTCCAAATCCACAGCCCTCACATTAACTGCCTGATTGACTTGTAACCAGGGGCTTTCCCCTTGTTACCAGGGGTCCCTTTCGGCAAGATATTTCCTCTCTCAGAAGTGGAGCTAGTGGCTCTCTAAGCCTACCTTGAGGAAGATCTGCAAAAGGGCTTTATCCATCCCTCTACATCCCCTGCAGGAACCGGGATCTTTTTTTGTAGAAAAAAAGAACCATGCCCTCAGGCCATGCATCGATTACCGGGATCACAATCAAGAACCGGGACCCTTTGCCCCTGGTTCCTGAGCTGTTTCAATGACTCGGCGGTGTTCACTAAATTGCATCTTCGTGGGGCCTACAACTGATCCGCATATGGGAGGGGGATGAATGTGAGACCGCCTTTCGGACTCGGTTTGGCCATTTTGAATACTTGGTCATGCCCTTCGGGCTTTGTAACGCCCCAACCACGTTCTAACATCTGGTAAATTATGTCTTCTGGGACATCTTGATCCATTCGTAGTGGTCTATCTGGATGACATCCTCATTTTCTCCCCCTCCTTAGATTAACATCGCAGGCACGTTATGTGCATACTTAGCCGCCTTCGGCAACACGGCCTGTATGCAAAGGCATAAAAGTGTGCCTTCGGATGTTCAGACAGTTCCTTCTTGGGATTCCACATCTCCACTACGGGCGCTACCATGGACCCCCAGAAGTTCTCAGGCTTAATTGACTGGCCAACGCCATCAGACAAGAAAGTGGTGCAGCGCTTTGTAGGCTCCGCCAATTTCTATAGGAAATGTGTCCAAGGATTTTCAGTGGTCATCTCTCCTATAACCCAACTGACCAAAACAGAACTCTCATTTTGTGTGGACCACGGAGGCACAAGCAGCCTTCCAGACCCTGAAAAAGCTGTTCACCTTAGCGCCTGTTGTTAAGCACCCTGACTCCACATTGCCATATATCTTGGAAGTGGATGCCTCAGAGACTGTAGTGGGGGTGGTCCTATCCCAAAGATAGGGGCCCAAAGCCTTATTACACCCCATTGCCTTTTTCTCTGGGACTTCCCCGAGAGAAACTACTACATGGGGGACAGAGAACTTTTGGCCATCAAGTCTGCCCTGGAAGAATGGCGGTATCTCCTAGAAGGGGAAGTCCATCCTTTTCTGCTCTTTTCGGACGCACAAAAATTTGGAATATTTAAGGACTGCTAAAAGAATCAAGCCTCGTTGGGCCTTGTTCTTTTCCCGGTTTCAGCTTCACATAACATACCGACCCGTGTCCAAAAACGTCAAGCCAGACGCGCTGTCTAGGGTGTTCCATGAGATTGGGGAGGTATCCTTTCCAGATACTATCCTACCTGCCCACAGCTTCTTATTGGTCCTAGACGATTTCCTAACATGGACCAGGCAAACTCTAGCTGGCTCCACTATACCTGCTTACTCTGAAATTTCTGTGAAGGATGGGTTATGGTGGTCGGGTACCCAGATTTTTGTGCTTGAGAAGCTCCGTTTGGCTGCCTTAGAACTCTGCCACGACCATCAATTAACTGGGCACTTCAGCAACCGCAAGACAGCGGAGTTGCTTTCTCGCACCTTTTGGTGGCCCAACATGAATGAGGGCTGCAGAAATTACGTGGGTGCTTGCCCTACTTGCGCACAAAACAAGTCTGAAAGAACCAAGGCTTGGGACCTGCTTAACCCGCTACCCATTCCTCAGCGCCCATGGTCCCAAATCTCTATGGACTTCATAGTAGAATTGCCCCCGTCCGCAGGATTCACCACAATCTTCGTGGTAGTTGACCGCCTCACAAAAATGGCGCACTTCATCCAGATGAAGGGCACCCCCTCAGCGATTGAAACAGCCAAGGTATTTATCAAAGAGGTTGTTCGCCCACACGGCATTCCGAAAAACATTGTATCTGACAGGGGGGTGCAGTTCACATCCCGGGTCTGGAGGTCCTTGTGTTCTATCTTGGGAATTGAATTAGCCTTTTCGTCGGCCTACTAACCAGACCCTCGAGCAGTACCTTAGTTGCTACTCCTCGTATTCCCAGGAAGATTGGATCTCCTTGCTGCCATTAGCCGAGTTCGCTTACAACAATTCAATCCACTCTGCCACCAAGCAATCTCCGTTCTGGGCGAATCTCGGCTACCACCCTACATTCCTGCCAAACTTGCTACCTGAGAGTGCAATTCCTGCCACACAGGAGATTACCCAATTCCTGGAAAGGAACAACAGACTACTGCAGGAAACTCTAGCTCAGACCCAAGAGCGCAACAAAGGACATGTGACAGAGGGAGACGAGGAGAACTTGACTTACAACCTGCAACTGGGTCTGGTTGGCAACCAAAAACTTAAGACTATCTTGTCCTTCCAAGAAATTAGGACCAAGGTACATTGGACCTCTCCTGGTGAAGAGAAAGATCAATAACGTGGCCTACAAGCTTGATCTTCCGCCCTCACTCCGGATTCATCCTGTATTCCACGTACACCTCCTCAAACCGGTTACTAAGGATACTTTTCCCGGGTGGAAAACTGCCCCACCTGAACCGGTCCTGGTGGATGGAGAGGAGGAGTTTGAGGTGGAGACCATCCTCGACAGCAGGAGAGAAGGTGTTACCCAGTTCCTAGTAAAGTGGAAAGGGTCTGAAGAAACCTCTTGGGGACCAGAAAGCAACCTACACGTCCAAGAACTTAAGACTTTTTGGAGGAACAATCCGGCCAAGGGAGCCCAGTTGGGCATCTGGAGGCTGCCCCTTTGGGGGGGGGGGGGGGGGCGGCAATGTAAGGAAACATCCTCGGCCGCTGGCATGCACGGGCGCCAGCAATTGCACCAAAACGCCCATTTAAGAGGACAACACCCAGCAGCCAGTGCTGTCCGTTCTACAGCATTCCTGCATCTGTGACCCCCAGCGGTTGTTCCTGACTGACTTCCTGTTCGTGTGACCCCAGCTTCCTTTTGGACTTTGCTTCTATCTACCTGCCCTGGCCCCGGCCTGTCTTCGACTATTCTTCTGCCTGACCCCTTGTACCTTTGCCACCTGCACGTTGCTGACCTGGGTTTTACCCAACTACTCATTTGCCTGATCCTTCTGTAATTCACCGCCAGCCAGTTACCGACCCGTCTTTCACCACTATCTTTCTGCCTGCACGACCTCCAGCAGACCTGCACAAACAATCAGAGACTTGTCCAGCCCTCATGCTCCCCTGTGCTCCAGAATTCCCTGTCTGCACTATCAGGGGTTCTTGAACTAGGACCGTAAGAGAGGTTGCCCCCCCGCCCCCGCATAAGCCAGACTCAACCACCAGGTACGTGACACCTGGTCAACATCTCCTATGGCGTTTGCCTTAAATGCCATGGATGTGGTTTGGGTATTTTTTCGGGTGTATTTAGCAGCCATTGAGTCTTTTCAGGGTCAGACTCAAGGTTTGTGCTCTTGGACAGACCAAGAAAGGGGGCCTGGTTCTTCTGCGACTATTTCTGGATGGATCAGACTGATGATGACTCTGGCCGGTTCTGTTAGGGGTTGGTTTCCTTCCTCCCTCTTATGGCGCACTCTACTCCGGCGCTAGTGCTTCTGGGTCTTCCATCATCAGGCGTCAGGGGCGCCAGTTTTACTGGGCGGCCACCAGGTTGTTTGTGTAACCTTTCGCCACATTCAACGAAGTGGATGTGCTGGCATCTGTGCATGTTTCTTTTGGCCGCAAGCTTTTGCAGGCTACTTTTAGGGGGTTCTCCCCTATTGGGGTGTATTGGTCAGGTTGGGCTCCAGTAGTTCTGTTTTGAGCTCCTGTTACCTGGTTGGCTCTTGTGTTAGCCATGGGATTTTTTCGTTACCCCACCCCTCGTGTTTGGCACTGCTTTGGGACGTCCCTATGGTAAAGAATAATGGAACGCTGTGTCTGTCAATGAATGAAAGAGAAAATAGGAATTTTTTTTACCTAAAATCCATTTTAGGTAGAGCCGGAGAATGAATCCACCACAGCGGCAGTTTACCGTAGAGCTGGCTGTGGACCATATGGTCCCTGGCCATCTCTATGACCCTCGAAAGCTGTAAGCAACATCATGACCTCACTTCCGGCGCGGGCAGATATAAACACTGCTGATTTTTTTTTTTTTTTCAGGCTTTCCATCATTGAGAAGCGATGTGGGGGCTTATAGACCCCATATCTCTCAGTGAAGAGGACGTGTCATGTCCTATTACAAGGGACGTTTACATTCCTTGTAATAGGAATAAAAGTGATCAAAAATTAAGAGGAAGGAAAGTGTAAAAATTAAATGATTAAAAAAAAAAACGAAACAGTGAAAGCGCCCCCATCGCAGAAGCGAACCCATACGTAGGTCACACCCAAATATGTATACAGCGTTCAAACCACACATGAACGTTAGAGCGAGAGCAATAATTCTAGCACAAGACCTCTGTAACTCTAAACTGGTAACCTGTAAAAAATTTAAAAGCGTAGCCTATGGAAATTTTTAAGTACCGAAGTTTGGTGCCATTCCACGAGAGTGCGCAATTTTAAAGCGTGACATGTTGGGTATCTATTTACTCGCTTGCTGTAACATCATCTTTAATGTTATACAAAAAAAATGGGGTAAATGTGTGTTTTGGTTTTTTTTAATTCATGAAAGTTTTTTTTTCCCCAAAAAATCGTGTTTGAAAAATTGCTGTGCAAATACCATGTGACATAAAATAATTGCAACGACCGCCATTTTATTCCTTAGGATATTCACTAAAAGATATATATATAATGTTTGGGAGTTCTAATCCTTTTTTTCTTTTATTCCTGTGCCTTGTGTGAAGGGGCGGGGGGGTGTCCCTTTCCTCCAGTTAGCTCTATAACTGCAGCTCTCCACCCCCTCCTCTGTGCTCCTGACTGATGGAGGATTTGATCATAATTCTACAGTTTTGAGGGGATGTAAAAAAGAGAAAACTGCAGATAAATAAAACTTCTGTAGGAGGATTTGTTTAATCTGTGTCGTCTGAGGCCAGCCACTTCACTGGCTGTATGAGAGGGTTTACAACCACTTTAACCACTTGCTGCCCGCACAACGTCATATGACGTCGCAGATTTTGAGTGGGGATATCTGAATGATGCCTGCAGTTACAGGCACCATTCAGATATCGTTTTATTAGAGCCGGTGATTCCCCGCACCACAAGAACGATCATAGTGGCAGTCCAGCCTCTTGATTGTTCTTACAGGAAATGGGAAGGGGCGTCCCCTCCCGCCACCCTCCAGTGCTTCTCCCGGCTCGCTGCTACGATCGGTGGCAGGGAGAAGGAATGGGTCCTTCCCAGATGGTGACCATGGAGGTTTCTGGTGGGCCAGATGGTCCCTGGGGTCTCTATGATCGTTCGGAGGCTGGGAGCGGTATGATGGTGTCACGCCCGGCCTCTGCATTTGAAAAATTGCTGTCACTCAGGCTGGGAAGCCTGGATCGTTTTCCTAGAGGCGAGATATGGGGACTTATTGACTCCAGGTCTCGCTGTAAAGAGGACCTGTCATGCCCTGTTCCTTTTACAAGGGAAGTTTACATTCCTTGTAATAGGAATAAAAGTAATTTTAAAGTGTCAAAATAGAAAAATAAAAGTAAAATATACAATAATAAAAAAAAATGTAAAGCGCACCAGCTTAAGCGAACATAGGTCGCACCCACATATGTAAACAACGTTCAAACCACACATGTGCGGTATTTTGGAGCGAAAACAATAATTCTAGCACTAGACCTCCCCTAACTCTAAACATGTAACCTGTAAAAAAAATTGAAAGCGTCGCCTATCGGGATTTTTATGTACCAGAGTTTGGCGCCATTCCACGAGTGTGCACAATTTCAAAGCGTGACATGTTGGGTATCTATTTACTCGGCGTAACATCCTCTTTCACATTATGCAAAAAAAATTGGGCTAACTTTACTGTTTTTTTTTTTGTTTTTGTTTTTTTCAAAAAAAGCCTTTGAAATATTACTCCGCAAATACCATGCGAGATAAACAGTTGCAACGACCACCATTTTATTCAATGGGGTCTCTGCTAAAAAAAAAAAAACATATAGAATGTTTGGGGGTTCTGAGTAATTTTCTAGCAAAAAAATTATGATTTTTACATGTAGGAGCAAAGTGTCAGAATTGGCCTGGGTGGCAGGTGGTTAAGTACCTTTAGAAGAGCTGTGGGTTAAAGTTGGACTTAGTAGGCCTTTTTTTTCTCTAGCCTTTGTATTGGCCTTTAACCACTTGACCTTCTGGAAGATTTACTCCCCTTCTTGACTGCTTTGCAGAGACACAGGATCCATGCCTTCCTTCCTGTGAGAACCGCATTCTGCCTTGTTTACATAGTCCCCTTCCAGGCATAACCCTTCCCCTTTAGTCAAGGCTTAGGTATTCTTGCTAGTGGAACTACACTAAATCTGAGCACCACAACCAAAAATGCTGTTTAATTCATTTTAAATATTCAGTGCAAACTCCCCCATCCATCCATGTTTCCATGCTTTATTTTTCTGAGAAATCACTTTGAAAAATACCCCCTAGCAATTCTGGCTGTGCCCATTTTGAGTAAGGACAGACAATGTAGCATTCACTTCCTGGAATCCATGTATTCTTAGCTCAGGCTGGCAAGAGGGTGTGCTTAGCTGAGAACGCCCTTCCTCCCCTCCTGAAGACTCCTGGGATATATGATATCATTAGCCTAGGCCTGGAAACCAGGAAGTAACTGAAGACATGTAAAAAGAAAACAAGTACATTTTGATATATTTTCCTAATTGTTTACTAATGCTAGCAGCATGCCGTGGGGCGGGGGGCCATCTTGGATCCCCACATAAGAGCAGCAATTCAGGCTTTAAGGAGACTATAAGTCACAGCAGAACAGCGCCTGTAGTGGCAGAGCCTTTGGGGACTAAAGGTTGCAGTTTGACCTCCCTCTGGCTATAGGTTGCAGCACAGGTTTCTTGTGGGACAGCAGGATGCAGCTGAGATTCCATTGAAGGACTACATGTTGCAGCAACACCATTTGGATTGCTGGCCACAGTAAGTACAGTATGCTTATTGGCACAGTGTCTGCGCAGCTGACTTGGACTGTTGTTCTCAGCAAGGGACCCTCATTATGTATCAGCAAGCCAAGTCTCACTGAAGGCAGGGAAAAGGGGATGCAGGGAGGGAGGAGTCCCATATACCTTCTGTTCTATGATCCCATGGGGGGGTCCGTGTTTTCTATGATGCTCTGTTTTCTACTCATGGTCGGCACTACCACTAGGCCACTGGTGATCCACTCTATCCACTGTCAGAGCGCCCCAAAGGGCCCCCCCAGCACCACTTTGCATCCTGGCATGTCTCATGTCACTGGAAAGCCAAGGCTGAACACACAGGTAAGTTGTATGAATTGGGAGGAGATATGACTGTTACAGGCTGAATTATAGTGGACACAGCATAACCTGGGGGGTGGGGGATTATAGTGGGCACAGTTTAACCTGGGGGGGGTCGGCTATGTATATGTTACCTTATCTTGTGTATATAATGCCCTAACCTGTGTATATATTGCCCTATCCTGTGTATATAATGCCCTATCCTGTGTATATATTACTCTATCCTGTGTATATACTGCCCCATCCTGTGTATATATTACTCTATCCTGTGTATATAATGCCCTGTCTTGTGTATATATTGCCCTATCCCATTTATATATTACCCTATCCTGTGTATATACTGCCCTATCCTGTGTATATATTACCCTAGCCTGTGTGTATACTGCCTTAGCTTGTGTGTATACTGTCCTAGCCTGCCCTATCCTGTGTATATACTGCCCTATCCTGTGTATATATTACCCTATCCTGTGTATATATTACCCTATCCTGTGTATATATTACCCTATCCTGTGTATATACTGCCCTATCCTGCATATATATTACCTTAGCCTGTGTATATACTGCCCTAGCTTGTGTGCATACTGTCCTAGCCTGTGCTATCCTGTGTATATACTGCTCTATCCTGTGTATATACTGCCCTCCCCTGTGTATATACTGCTCTTTTCTGTGTATATACTGCCCTATCTTGTGTATATATTACCCTAGCGTGTGTATACTGCCCTAGCCTGTGTGTATACTGCCCTAGCCTGTGTATATATTACCCTAGCCTGTGTGTATACTACCCTAGCCTGTGTGTATACTGCCCTCTCCTGTGTACATATTACCCTAGCCTGTGTGTATACTGCCCTAGCCTGTCTATACACTACCCTAGCATTTCCATATACTAGCAGACCACGGCTGGAGTGAGGAAGCGAGCCGGTTCCACCACTATCTGTCTTCATGCCAGGTTCAGAGACGCAGGTGCGTGCCTGCGGACCATGGCTGAAGAAATAGTGGAGAGGCGCTGCAAAAAATCTCCACCGTATACATGGGCAGGCAGAGGGGGTGGGGTCAGGGGCGGAGCCAACGGGGGCAGCAAAATTAGGTTTTGCCTAGGGTGTCAAAACTCCTTGCACCAGCCTGTTTCCATTACAGTATATGATATCTTGGCTACCTCTGGTGCACAATCCTCCAATTCCTTTGTGACAAGGGAGGAGTTCACATCTGCTATTGCTGGGGTACAGCAGCAGCTTTCCAGAATACTTTTTGGCTTGGACCGCCCTGGTTTTAAACAGAAGCGTTACTCCTTCCCCTCCCTACTCCCTACTTAATAATGGAAGAGAAACCAGTGGAGGACAAGGAAGAAGAGGGTATAAGTGGACACAGAATAATCCTCATCATATCTACTCCTGAAGAGCTCCAGGGTCAGGGTTTATCTCTGACCCAGAAAGTCCTTGAGAGTTTTCTCACTGAAGTGTTCCATACTAATTCGAAGTTACTGCTTCCTGAATCCTCTGCTCCTAGGGTCTCAGGATTTGGATCATGGCAGCTGCTGCAGTATCCTCCTTCCTTCCCCATATATCCTCATTTAACCAGTTCGGCTCTAGAGCAAATATTTTTGCAGATGTGTAAAAATCTTCATTTTTGGCAATAGAATTAAACCCCCAGAAAATTATATATGTTCGAAAGCAGTGGCTCTGTAGAATAAAAAGATGGTAGTTACAGATTTTTATGTCACATGATGTTTGCGCAACTGTTTAAACGCAAATTTTCAGGAAAAAATATCATTCGATTACCGTATATACTCTAATATAAGCCGAGGCACCTAATTTTACCACAAAAACTGGGACAACTTATTGACTCGAGTATAAGCCTAGGGTAGGTAGTAATGCACAGGGGGAAGAGATATAGTGGTAATTATGCACAGGGGGAGGGATACAGGGGTAGTTATGCACAGAGCGAGGGATAGAGGGGTAATTATGCATGGGGGGTAGTTATGCACAGGGGGAGGGATAGTTATGCACGGGGGGTAGTTATGCACAGGGAGGGATAGTTTTGCACAGAGGAAGTGGTAGTTATGCACGGGGGGTAGACCCGCCAAGTCATCTAACCGCCGTGCGTTGTCATAGTGACCGATTGACAGGCAGACGTAAGGTCTCTACTTCCTTTACTCCATCTAGCCCTCGGCTTTGGTGCTGCCTGTTATATCACCTGTTGTCGGGTGATGTGGCTCTTCTGGCTTCTGGTCTCCCCCCGTGTCCAGTAGGTTCTGGCTTGTGCTTTGAGGTCTTATATGGCTGAGGGGAGAGAAGCGGTGTGCGGGAACCATGACAACCCGCACACGCCGCGGGAATTCCGCTGGGACCACCCAGGGCCAGGACAGTCTAGATTGGAACCCTCACTCGAGTTATAAGCTGAGGGGGGCTTTTTCAGCATAAAAAATATGCTGAAAAACTCGGCTTATACACGAGTATATACAGTAATTTTAGTGCAAGCACACACAATATACTACCCATTTTTTGGTAAACTATAAGGGTGCCCCGAGTAAATAGATACCAAACATGTCATGCAAGTCTTCAAAAAGTATTCTCCCGTGATATTGCAAAAACAGTACTCAAAAAAACTCTATAGGTGACGCTTTAAAAGCTTTTGCAGCTCATGGTTAAACAGAAGCTCTTGTGCTAGAATTATTCTCACTCTATCGTTCACAACGATGTGGCAAATGTCTGGTGTGACCGCGATTTATATGCGCTTGTGCAGCCTGAGCGTGCGTATGTTTTTGCATGTGTGCGGGGCAACGTAGGTTATGGCAATCTTTTTAACAAAAATGTTTAAATACATTCTATTGCAATTTTTTTTAAAGTTTTTTCTTTTATTTATTTTTACTTGATTGCTACCACAAAGTGTAAAAAACAACCTTATGTGATAGCATTGAGCAGGTGACAGGTGCTCTCTTTAAACAATGCACATATTTGCCAGCACTCAGATATTATCCAAAACTTTTATTGCAAAATGATGACACCACAAAGGACCAAGTGCAACATTTCGGAGCCGCACAGGACCTCTTTGTCAGGCAGGTGCTCTCTTTGGAGACATTAGCGGTTTAATAGACCTCAATGTCTTCACAGCATCTAACCAAGCACAGATCTGCTTGGTTAGACATGTTCCCTGGCTTTACCGGCCAGGAAATGGCAGATCTGAAAATAGAAGTGATGCAATCATCACTTCCGATTTCATTATTTACATGTGAATGCGAGGTATGGATCTGGATGCCTCGCTTTCACATATCTCGTCCTCCAGAAGCCGGCGATTTTAGTTCCAGGCTCCCGGTGAGCTTGGCATCTGCTATCTCCTCTGTGAAAGGGAACGGTGGCTAGGAACCCGCCACATCAATTCTACATTCAAACCCACAGCCTGCTGAACAATTGTATCACAAGTTGATGGCTGCTACTGCACCCATCGGCTTGTCATTAACAGTTTCTCTATTTGGATGTACTATGTACATCCAAAGAGCTGAACTGGTTAAAGGATGTTTTGTACATGAACTGTGTTCACACTTACAAGGAGCTTGTTCCACCCAAAAGCAATGCTCAATACCCATAGGAAAAGACTTTGCTAAAAAAAAATTGAGTATTTTAGTAGATCCCATGGATTTTTATCTCAATAAGAACCTTTAACTCTACTCTGGTGGGGCAGCCTTACAATCAGCTAATGTAGCTCTAGGCATATGTCAAAGCCTTAAAGCTGACTCAAGCCAAACCCCCACTCCCAGTTCTACAAAGCCCTCCTAGCCAGGGGATAATTCTTCTTCAAACTGAAGGGGTGCCCCCCACTTGCTTGGGTGGGGGGACATTTGTTTGCAGGTCTTCATGTTGGTTTGGCAGAAGGAGGTTGCAGATGAATAGGTGTCTTCCCCCTCCATGCTTCAGATGTTTATTTGAATCCAACTGCGATGCTTGGCCCATCTTGGATCTCAAGAGACTCAAGTTTGTCAGTGCAAAAATTCCATATTGAATCAGTATGGTCTGTGGTGGCCTCTTTCAAGCGATGAGACATTCTGCATTACTGGATATCAAAACTGCTTTCCTACATGTTCCAATGTTTTCACCTCACCAAAGTGTTTGCAGTGGCCACTTAATGTTTGTGGCCCTGCCATTCGGCTTCTCCGCAACTCCCTGATTGTGCACCAGTGTCCTGGCTCCAGTTCTGGAGCGTATATATTCCCTGGGTATCCTTGTGATAGGCTACCTGGATAACTTACGCCTAAGGGAGCAATCTGCTTTCCTGTTGGTGACCAATGTGTCTCACACAGTGCTCACTCTGGAGAGGTTTGAATGGGTTCTGAATTAGCCCAGAGGTTGGAATATATAGACTTGATTCTGGACACCGCCCAGTTGAGAGTGATCCATCCTCTGGTCAAATATCTTACTATGAGGACTCGGGTGCTTCTTTTTTTCATGAAGGTTCTGGGGTTTATGGTAGCCTCCTTTTTTTCCAGTTGTATTCAATGAAATGTCTTGGTGGTTTGAGACACTAGATTCTCAGATATCGTTAAACCCCAGAGTGGATGCTCTCGTGACTCCATGGGACCATTTCTCCCTAATCTATACCTTTCCGCAGCTTCAGCTCTTAGGTAATGCGCTTCACAGGATGTTAGGAGGAATTCCAGTGATTCTATTTGCTCTCGGAGAGCTTGGTACTCAGCTGTTATGAACATGATGACGGAGACCCCTGGACTATTCCAAACTGACCCAACCTTCTGTGGCAAAGTCCGATCTTCCTAATGACATGGCTGTTGAAGCCAGGGTCGTCAGGAACGGGAGAGTCTTTGTTTCGGTAACTTGGACACTATTGAGGGTTAGGAAGGCATCTTCCAGGAAGATTTCCTACAGGACTTTGAAATCATACTTTGCCTGGTTTGAGACTCAGGATTTTCACCCTCACAAGTATGTGGTCAGTCATATTCTGGCTTTTTTTTCTAATCTGAAGTTTATCACATTTGGCCTTAAAGGATAAGTTCACCTGTTCACCAAAAAGCTAATTTTTTTGTGGGTAAAAAAAATGTGCATTTTACTATTTTTTGTTTCTGGAGCCAGTAAAGCAGGGATATGCAATTAGCTGACCTCCAGCTGTTGCAGAACTGCAAGTCCCATGAGGCATAGCAAGACTCTGACAGCCACAAGCATGACACCCAGAGGCAGAGGCATGATGGGACTTGTAGTTTTGTAACCTCTGGAGGTCCGCTAATTGCATATCCCTGCTGTAAAGCATTGCACCATCAATCAGCAGAATGTTGGTACCATGCAGGCTCCTGCAGACCTGTCAGTGTATCTGTTTGCTCGTACCTCGCACGGGCAAGCAGATACTCACTAATAGGGAGAATCAATGAACTACCACAGGGCTCAACAGTGCCATGGTAGTTTATTGAGAACTACAAGCCGACGGCCACAAAAGCTGTTTGGACTAAGGATGGGCTTGGGCGTGTGCGCAAGTGCACATTCCCCGATTGCTGCAGCCACTCACCGGGGAAATGTCTCACTGCCTGTGATTAGCGCAATGCAGGGTTAACTTCCCAGCGGGCACTGGCACTTGCAAACACGCCAGAGCCCATCCTTAGTTGGGACTTGTAGTTTCCCTTTCACAGAGGACTGCCCGTGTTAGTTTCAAAGAATAGCAGTAGGAGCCCGGTGAGGATTCCTGACCACTGACACTGGGGAAGGGGGGAATAGCTGCAGCCGCTGGAATATGTTATGTGTTCCACCCTAAATACGAGTGGAACATGTAACATGTACCAAAAGTTGAACTTATCCTCTTAAAGTGATAGTAAAGCGTCTGCTTTTTGTTTGTTTTTTTTAACTAAAATGACAAACTCATACTTAGCCTACTCTGTGTAATCGGTTTGCACAGAGCAGCCCCGAACCTACTCTTTTCGTGTACCCTGCCAATTGCCCACCACAGGAAGCTGCTTACTGTGGTGGTCACCTTGTTGAACTTAGAGAACATATAAGCAGAACACTAGTTTTATGGCTTTGCAAATCTGGCACATAATTGTTTCCGAAAACTCCATGATGCAGACATAGATCTAGTAGCATGCGCCTTGACAGGGAGAAGTGGAACATTGTCCTTGACACCTATCACTGGATTGATGGTCTGAGAACCCTAGAGATGGTTGAACAAGAAACCAGGAACCTTTTAGAATGACAAAAGGGAATTCATCTTTCTGAAAGACGTAGTGGCTGAGAGAGACAATCTCATAGCCTGAACCACATCTAGATATTAGAGGGAAATTTTCAGAAACTGCCTTAAGTTCATACACTAGTCTTGCAGACTTGATGAACATGGTGTGAGTGAGAGTAAAGATAGCAGTGTCCTAGGATTAAATGGCAGTTTCTGTAGTGTATACAGAATTAGGTTCAGATCCCACAGAGACGCAGGGGTATGAACAGAGGTTTGCTACATAGAAGAATCCCTGTACAAAGGTTTTTTCTAAAAGTGTGAGTTGCCAACAGTCTCTGAAACAAGATTAAATGGGCAGAAACCTGACTTTGATAGTGCTGAGAGCCAAACCCTGGCTGCAGAAAGGAGATGATTCATCTCATAAAGAAACTCTAGAGTGCATTTACTGAGACTCCCACCAAGTTAAATGTGTTTCACGTCTGATGATAGACCAGGAGGGAAGTAGAGTTCCTAGCTATTACCATTGTAGGAATCACTTATTCAGTTTCCCCTTTCTTTCAAAACCTGGGCTTCAAAAGTCATGTTGCTAAAGCCAGCCACCGTTAAGTCGGCCTTTGGAACAGCAGATCAAGACAATCTGGTATAGACCACTGACCTTTCACCAGGAGTCTCACTAGGTCAGCATACCACATCCTCTTGGGCCAAGACCGAGTATTGAGGGTCACTAGAGCACCCTCTGTCTCAATCCTGTGAAGTAGACAAGGACGTTTTCAGGAGGAAATGGCCTTTGGGCCCAGGCATTGCTGAATGAGAAAGTCTGCCTGCCAATTGACCATGCTTGAGATATACGCTTTGGACTGGGCAGGAACTTTTAAGTTCTCCTTAACATGCAATTTATCTCTCTTGCTTCAGACTTGTAGTTCTTCCCTGATGCTCCTCCTTGTTGGTCACAAG
>BLSH010110178.1:1610161-1631977 GCA_018402905.1 Glandirana rugosa | reverse complement strand
ACAAGCCCCCCCCCCCCCCCCCACAATCATTTGAAAACACCTCCTCCTTGGAGACTGATTCAGATGACCTTTCAGCAGGATGGTCCCATGCTCCACAGACAACCAAATCACTTGAAGCGTCAGGATGTTGATCAGAAGATGAGGCTTCGACGACTAGGTCTCCTTCAACAAAATGCCCAGAACACTTCCGTACCCCAACAGACTGTCATCCCTCATGAAGATCTTCCAAAAGAAAGGAAAAACTTCCTTAAATCCAGAGCCAGATTCTTGAGCCAAAGCAGTGTAATTCCAATTCTTGACTAAAAATGAAAAAAATCCCTGTGCAATTATAGCGTAAATATAACTAGAAATGAAATGTGCATCAAAGGTACGCGAAGGAATACAGAGCTGCTACAACTGAACAGTGCACTCACCACTAATGAAATATAAAAAAATATGCAACAATGAAGTGCTCTATACATATAATAAAGTGTTAAAATGTAAATAAGATAAAAAACCAAATGAATCGGTCTAGGTGCTGAGTGAAAAAATGGGCAAACGAGATTTTCCTCAGAGGATGCTATCCGACACGACTGTCCTGCAAGAGTGGACAGTCAAACATATGAAGAGCTTAAATCTGAGACCAGAAGCACAACTCTATCCTGCGCTGTGCCACAGATAATCCAAATGATGCAGTGGGTTCCAGTCGTGAGTTCTGAAGATTCAGTATGGACCACTGTTGTGTGGACAAACAAGGCCATGTTGTTCTACAGAGCAGTCATCGACTGTTCCCTCATCAGGAGGTCATTCATCTTACAGTAGGGATGTCATGTGAGCGAAGCAGGGCTATTACTGGGGCAGGCAGCTTGGTGAATACCCAAGGGGCAGACAAGAGGTGGAAGGGCAAAATTGGTCCACAATCTGGTAGCATAGGGGTTTCATAGTAAAGTGTAGGAAACCTTGAAGCAGTGGAAAGATTAGGACCTGTAGGTACATGTCCTTTATATCCACCAAAGCTAGAAAATCTTGTTAAAAATAGGCTTTGAAGAAACAGAAAAAGCACACAAGAGCGCACTGGCCTAGCGCATTATCCTCGGTAAAAATGTGAATTTATTAAAAATGATAAAAACATACTCACAAACAGATTCAGTCAACAGGCATAGACAGTGCTGGAGCGGCTACGGATCCAATCCACCGTCTCCTACTGGTGTCCTAGGTATGCTGGCTAACACGTTTCGAGGCCACAGCCTCTTCCTCAGAGCCTAACGTACCATGTAGAGACCTCCGTTTTATATCACACAGCCAGCACAAATGAGGGAGTGGAGGAATGGGTGGGGTCATGTGTGGTCCCGCCCAACCTCCCAGTGGGGCATGGGCCACACTGTCATAGAGCTCCACCTCCCCTGTTGTCAGGGCAATGTCTTATGTAGTTATTAACAAATTCTAAAGTTTTATTGTAAGAAAAAAAAAATGTTTTCTCCTATCGTTCATTGACAGACGCAGCTCTCCGTTACATGTGGGGTGGTCTCACTAGGAGTTAACTAGGCAGGGAAAAGAAACAGCTGCCCCCTCCCATGGGGCCGTCCTCTCTTCCCACATAAACCCCCTCCATAGCATAGCTCACCAGTCTAAATGCCTAGTTTGCAAGGAGTTGACCTGGCTTCCCTTTAGGGGAATTGCGGTCCTGTTTGTGACCTTTTTATTTTATTTTTATTTTCTTATCTTCTATCAAGAGGATCTGCTATCTGTACTTTCCCCGACCTGGCCGACTGATGCAAGCCAGTCCCGCAGTATGGGGACCCGCCGCATAGTGACCCGCTCCGTGCGGGTGGCCTGGGGTGATCCCCACTTCGCCAAGCCCGGATGCGATTCGGTAGGGCGAATTTCTGGCCTGCGGCGTGCCGTCCAGGCAGGGGCGGAAAGTCTGCGACTGGGTGGCTACCCATGGTACTCGTCTGGAGTGGTGAGTGAGAGTTCCTCCCTTCCCCCCTTTTCTGGGGCGGAAGGGGGACCAACGAAAAAAAAATTTACTTTTTGTCTGGGTAGCCGCCGGTGGGGGCGTGTGGAGCTCCTGCCCCCCCTTCACACCTACCCCCGCACCCCATCCGTCTGCGCCGTCATTTTCGTTTTCGCCGCCATTTTGTGGCGGGCCGCCGCCATTTTGCCGTAGCCGCAGACATATCTGGCCTATGGGACTTTCCCTCTAGCGCTCAGAGCGACCATTTGCGGTACTGCAAGTGTCTGTACAGGGGGTTTCGGCCTCTAGTGTCTAACGGCGGCCATTTTGACCACATGTCTCTGCAAAAACGTGTGTGCAGCGTTTTTCCCTTCTCTGTGGAGCAGTGGTGATCGGACGGCGTGGCTCTTCTGACGATCCTCCGTGGTTACTGGAAGCACAAAACCGCAAGTAACAGCTGGGCTCCCCTGTGAGTGCTGGTAGCGGCCGGTGCAGTCCTCCTGGGTTCCCTGGTGCGCGGTGGTGTGCGGCAGTGTGGGGGTGCCTCATCCTCTTTAGTACCGTGTGTGTCACTGAGAGGAGTCTGGGGGTGAATAGCAATGGCAGATTACACTACTGAACCTGCTGGGGAGGCATCAGCGGCATCACAATCTTCGCAAGGGGCATTTTTGGACCAGCTACGGGCGGTCTTTAGTGAATTTCTGCCCTGGGCGGAGGTCGCCCAACAGGCCTCCAAGAAGCGTCCCCTTCCTCCCCCTTATTCATCGGGGGGAGGATTCTGATCCGGAAGCGGCATCCGGGGTCTCAGGGACCCCAGTGGACCTATCTGATGGGGAACTGGGCCCATCGGACTGTGAAGAGGATCAAGGGGCGGCGGCTGCGCACGGAAAAGCATTGGTCGCCGCCATTATCACCGGCATTCGCAATACACTGCGATTGAGCCAGGATGGTGAATCGCAGACTCCTGCGTATGTGTGTGGGTCCTCTAGGGCCCCCAAGGCTTACCCCTACGATCAATTTTTTGATTGTTTTCTTTACCGTGAATGGCAACGTACGCAGCTTTCCTTTTCACTGTCATAACGGTTCGCTGCTCGCTATCCCTTTGAGGAAAACTTTTTTTAAAAATGGGAATCGCCTGTGGTGGACCCACCGATAGCCCGCCTTAGTAAGGCAACGACTATTCCTCTGGAAGGGTCTCCTTCTTTCAAGGACCCCGCTGATAGAAAAACAGAGGCGCTTTTAAAGTCGCTTTTCCTGGTGGCAGGTTCTGCTGTGCGGCCAGCCCTGGCGTTCCCCATGGCGGCTCAACATCTGTCTGAGCGTATGGTGGAGCTTCAGTCCGATCTGGAATGCGGCCACCTGATGGATGCACCGCAGAGGGCTGAGTTTTTGCTCCAAGGGTTCAAGTACCTTTGTGATGCGGCCGTTGATTTACTGCCAATGTTATCCAGGATAGCGATTTTTGCCGTTATCCTCAGACGGATACTTTGGTTGCGTTCTTGGTCTGGCGACCATGCTTCCAAAAATGTCTGGCTGACCTCCCTTTTCAGGGTGGACGTCTATTTGGTCCACGTTTGGATGAGATCATAAAAGACTTTACGGGAGGTAAGAGTACTTTTCTTCCGGAGGCACGAGTTTTGCCGTAGACAGGGACCCCCTCCCTTGGGTCAGAAGAGGTTTTTTCGCACCCTGAGCGCAACAGGTAAGGGGACCCGTACCGGTAAGGTCGCTGCAGGGGCCGATAAGCGGCAGTGGCAGCGCAAAACCGAAAAGGCGGAACACAAGTCCTCCTCAGCCTGATGGGTTGCCCCCATCCGGGTTTCGGGGGGGGGGCGTCTTCTGGGGTTCGCAGACCGGTGGCTGGCTCACATTCCCGATCGTTGGGTCTGGGAAGTGGTGTCCGTCGGGTACAGGATAGAGTTCAACACTCTACCCCCAGACAGGTTCTTCCCATCGAATTTAGGGCTCCCGCAAGATCGCCGGGAGGCCCTTTTCAGGCTGTTCAAGCACTTTCAGACCAAGGAGTGATTGTGCCAGTGCCTCCATAAGAGAGGTTTCAAGGTTTCTACTCAAATCTATTCGTGGTTCCCAAAAAAGGGGGGGGGGGTTCGGCCAGTACTGGACCTAAAGGCCCTGAACCGGTATGTCGGGGCGCGGAAATTCCGAATGGAATCTATCCGCTCGGTTGTGGCCGCCCTCCATCAGGGGGAGTTTCTGGCATCCCTGGACATCAGGGATGCGTACCTCCATGTACACATTTGTCCATGACATCAGCGCTTCCTGCGCTTTGCAGTGGGAGACCTCCATTTTCAATTTGTGGCACTCCCCTTCGGTCTGGCCTCAGCACCCCGAGTTTTCACAAAACTGCTAGCCCCGGTGTTGGCGTTGCTGCGACAGAGAGGCATTGCGGTAGTAGCCTACCTAGACGACCTGCTCCTGCGAGCGGAGTCCGCCTCGGCTCTGGAGGAGAATCTGAGGATCACAATGACCTCACTGCAGGATTTTCAGGTGGTTACTCAACCTGCAGAAATCGTCGGTGTCACCGACCAATCGCCTGGAGTACCTGGGTCTGATATTGGACACAGTGCGGGCGAAGGTGTTCCTCCCTCCAGCCAAGTTGCTGTCTCTGCAGTCGGCAGTGCGAACCCTTCTGTCGAACCGTCAGTCTTTGTTACGATTCTGTATGCGGGTGCTGGGGCTCATGGTCTCGTCTTTCGAGTCGATACCATTTGCCCAGAGTCACACTCGTCTCCTTCAGCGAGCAATTCTGGCTCGGTGGGACAGGTCACTTTGGTCCTTGGACCTTCTGATTCGTCTGAACTCACAGACAAGGGCGTCTCTGACCTGGTGGCTTCGGGACTCGGCCCTGACTCAGGGGATGTCGTTCCTGCCCCTCCAGTGGGTGATCATCACCACGGATGCCAGTCTTTCAGGCTGGGGAGGGATCCTGGGGCATCTGTCGGCCCAGGGCCATTGGTCGGCACAGGAGGCTCGCCTCCCCATCAATGTGCTGGAGCTGAGAGCAATCAGATTGTGCCTATCTCACTGGACAGTGAGATTGCAGGACCGTCCGGTCCGAATTCAGTCGGACAATGCCACAGCTGTGTCGTATGTGAACCATCAGGGCGGCACAAGAAGTCCAGCAGCTGCGGCGGAGGCAGCTCTGATACTGCGTTGGGCGGAACGTCACGTTCCGGCAATCTCTGCCATTTACATTCCAGGTGTAGAGAACTGGCAGGCGGCTTTTCTCAGTCGCCAGACGCTGGACATGGGAGAATGGTCCCTCCAATGGTCTCAGGAGCCAATCTTGCACCCTGCTTTACCCTCGCTGGTTTTGACGGCTTGGCTATTTAGTCCCAGGTGCTAAGAGACAGGGGAGTCACTGACTCAGTGATCCCTACATTGTTGAAGGCTCGCAAGTGTACTTCCCGCAAGAATTACCACCGCACCTGGAAGGCTTATATAGCTTGGTGCGAGGCGGAGGGTCATACCCTCGCTCTTATGTGGTATCCAGGGTCCTAACTTTTTTGCAGCAGGGCCTGAACAAAAAACTGGCTTTGAGTACTCTTAAGGGCCAGATTTCGGCTCCGGCAGTTCTTTTCCAGAGACCTTTGGCTTCGCACTCGTTGATTCGTACCTTTTTCAAGGTGTACGACGTGGCGCCTCGGGTGAAGGTTCCGTTGGCTCCGTGGGATCTAAATTTGGTGCTTTCTGTACTTCAGAAACCTCCTTATGAGAAAATTAGGGAGATTTCCTTACAACTGCTCTCGCAGAAGGTGGCTTTCCTAGTAGCCATCACTTCCGTCAGACGGGTGTCTGAATTAGCAGCACTCTCGTGCAAGTCTCCCTACTTGGTCCTGCTTAAGAATAAGGCGGTCTTGCGACCCTCTCCTTCCTTTCTTCCGAAGGTGGTTTCTTCCTTTCATATTAATGAAGATATTGTCCTTCCTTCATTGTGCCCTCGTCCATCGCATCCAAAAGAAATTGAATTGCATGCTTTGGACGTAGTGAGGGCCTTAAGAGTGTATTTGTCTGGTAAAGCTTCTTTTCAAAAAGCTGATGCCCTATTTGTACTGCCTGAAGGTCCGCACAAAGGTTTGGCGGCTTCCTCGGCTACGATCTCTCGTTGGATCAGACAGACTGTGACCCATGCGTATTCTGTTCGGAGCAAGGTTCCTCCTTTTCCGGTCACAGCTTATTTTACCCGGGCTGTTAGCACTTCCTGGGCTTTTAGACACCAGGCTTCGGTGTCACAGGTGTGCAAGGCGGCCACTTGGGCCTCGGTTCACATTTTCACTAAGTTTTATAAGGTTGATGTGTTTGCATCTTCGGATGCTGCTTTTGACCGCAAAGTTTTGCAGGCGGCAATGTAGGCGCGTCTGGCGCCTCCTTAGAGGTTCTGTTGGGTACTGTTGTTGGCCTTTACCCACCCCTCTTTTGGACACAGCTTGGGGACATCCCCTCACGTAATGGAGAGCTGCATCTGTCAGTGAACGATAGGAGAAAAAGGGATTTTATTAAAACTTACCGTAAAATCCTTTTCTCCGAGTTCACTGACAGACACAGCACCCACCCCTCTGTGCTCTGTTCTTGTACGGCTTGTGTATGAACTGGTGAGCTATGCTATGGAGGGGGTTTATGTGGGAAGAGAGCACGGCCCCATGGGAGGGGCCAGCTTTTTCTTTCCCCTGCCTAGTTAACTCCTAGTGAGACCAGCATAAACCCCACACGTAATGGAGAGCTGCGTCTGTCAGTGAACTCGGAGAAAAGGATTTTACAGTAAGTTTTAATAAAATCCCTTTTTTATAAATAATCATTATGTTGAATAGGTGGATTAACCATAACAGAAATTAAATCATGTGTTACCAATCACATAGAGAGAGACCTGCAGCACCCCACGGTGGACAGCCCTACAATCCCACACACTATCAGGACCATGGAGTCATCAATTGATGGCCCTATCACCATCTTACCATCCCCATACCCCTTCGGGCACCCTCGCACTCCTTCTGAATCTCCCCAAGATGCTAGTCCTCGTTTGGCCGTTTGAGCTCCATCCATATGATCTGGTTGCCCCATTTGGCCAATGAGCCCCATCCATATGTTCAGTTTGCCCACATTTGACATAGTTTTCCCTTCTTCCAAATAATAATTTAATGGTAGTAAAATATATATTTTTTAATTATTTTCTTTCCCCCATCC
This sequence comes from Glandirana rugosa, assembly GCA_018402905.1. Classification (NCBI taxonomy): domain Eukaryota; kingdom Metazoa; phylum Chordata; class Amphibia; order Anura; family Ranidae; genus Glandirana; species Glandirana rugosa. The sequence continues at coordinate 1,624,839 of BLSH010110178.1, read as the reverse complement.
CCTTTTTCGTCCTTGTCCCGTCCTTTCTTCCCACAGCTGGTACATCTGCCCAGAGTTCGGTCTTGAGATTTACCGGGCGTGGGTTTTTTAAAAATCACACCACTCCAAGGGAGATTTCTTTTTAGATTTGTCATATGAAGAGATACATTTTATGATACTAAAGAAGGAAAAGCAATAATTATAATTTTTATACTTCTTGTCAAATCATATTTGTTTTCCTTATGCTAAATTGTATATGTAAAATATGTATCAGGCCATCAGAAATCACACAGCCAGTATGGGTACATAAGGAAGTGGGTCCACATTCACTGGTATGATAGGCAGGACACTTGGACAAACAATCGGTTGAGTTGTGAGAAAGCTACTGTCCCACTGCGGGACACTAGTCCATCTGGGATGGGCTTTTTTCAATAATGAATAATATTGACTAGTAATTTAATACATTTTTTATATATATATATATATATATATATGTATATATATATATATATACACATTTTTTGTAATATTCTTTTTAATATTTTTCTAATATATTTTTCCATGTCTTTCCAATATTCATTTATTTAATCAACATTTGATCACAGAAGTGAAGTCTGAGTCTTGTCTGGGAATAGTGCAATAAGCAGCCCGCCCGCCCCCCAGTAATGCCCCACTTTTCCTCATTTTAGTAGATGGATGATGGCCAGCTCCTCTCCACCAGGTGGAGCTGTGATCCAAAGACCTGCACTTGAGGTAAAGAAATACATTGAAATATATAGGAACTGGAGGGGCGGTTATAAGGGATAAGTGCCCTGGAACAGCTAATGCAGTCTGGCGCTTCCGGTTCCGGACGGACGCCGCTAACGCAGGAGATGGAGGCTTGGAACGCAAGAGGCGGCGGTGTTTGGAGCCCCGCCCCTCGCGTGCGTTGCATAGCCCGATCGCTGGAAATGGATGGGTGAGATAGTGCCAATAGCGGCGCAATGAGGCTCAGGGGGGTCCCACTCTGGAGACACCCACACACCACGGACATCAATAGTGCTTGGATTCTGTGTCAGGATGCGGCCCCAGCAATTGATGACTTGTGCCTACCCCGGCGGAGGATGCCCAGGTATAAGTTGGCCCAAAGTATATTATATGCTTAACAGTATGGAATATCATAATATCATAATTTTTTGATGGTACATTAAAAGGGCTATTTGGTCCTGATAGTGTGTGGGGTTGTAGGGCTGTCCACCGTGGGGTGCTGCAGGTCTCTCTCTATGTGATTGGTAACACATGATTTAATTTCTGTTATGGCTAATCCACCTATTCAACATAATGATTATTTATAAAAACATATATATTTTTTTTTTATATATATATATATATATATTTTTTTGTTCTTACAATAAAACTTTAGAATTTGTTAATAGCTACATAAGACATTGCCCTGACAACAGGGGAGGTGGAGCTCTATGACAGTGTGGCTCACGCCCCACTGGGAGGTTGGGCGGGACCACGCATGACCCCACCCATTCCTCCACCCCCTCATTTGTGCTGGCTGTGTGATATAAAACGGAGGTCTCTACATGGTACGTTAGGCTCTGAGGAAGAGGCTGTGGCCTCGAAACGTGTTAGCCAGCATACCTAGGATACCAGTAGGAGACGGTGGATTGGATCCGTAGCCGCTCCAGCACTGTCTATGCCTGTTGACTGAATCTGTTTGTGAGTATGTTTTTATGATTTTTAATAAATTCACATTTTTACCGAGGATAATGCACTAGGTCTGTGCGCCCTTGTGTGCTTTTTCTGTTTCTTCAGTGTATCGGGACTTCCCCAGTCCATTAAGTGGCGGCAAGGTGGCGTGTTACCCGGTATTATCACAAACAGATATCCCCTCCTCACCATTGCAGAGAAGATTCTCTTCTTGAGCGCAGGAAAGAACTAGTACTTTGGCTGTGTATTTAAAAATAGGCTTTGGCTGATGGTTAATTCCATGCAAAATTCCAGAGCTTGAATAAAGTATGCTTCTGAAAGAGCAATGCTTATTTTGAGTTTCACAATGGTGAACAAGTTGGAGTAAGACCCCTGAAAATGTTCTACGACAGGAACTGGGTCAATTGCGTCTTGATCCAGAAGACCCAAGAGGGCTTGATAGAGATCTGCTAAGTTGGTGGGAGAAACCAAAGAGGGGGGGAAATCAGCAAATTCCATCTTGTAGTCTTTGTACACCACTGTCTTATCAATCCACAAACTGGGTGAATTTTGCCATAAAGGTCTTTTATAACTTGTAATAAATACCTAGGTTGAGAAGGAAGAATAACTGGACACACCTAAAGGAAGAGGGGATTGATTCTAGGTTCTGACTTTAGAGAGCAACAGTATTCCAGGCTACATTAGTAGGTGCACTGCAAGTACAGTGAAAGATGTGGGCATCTGATACAGCAGAGACTCCCTAGGAGGCAATTTATCATGCTGCTTGTTGTCCAGATTCAGACATGTTGCCAGCACATAGCAGTAAGCCTAAGGTTACGAGGCAAAGCCTTAGGTGCTTACAAATCCCAGACAGCTATAGTTGGTGACGGTTGAATGTCCGGTAGTTACTAAAGTCGGCCGAAGGACCATCAGTAAGGAGAAGCCTCCTTGATAAGCAGGAAAGACAACATGAAGCATGTGTTAGACTCCACCCAGGGGATGATAGCAGTTATCTAATGTCCATTTTAGCAGGGTCCAGGTACTGCACTCCAAAAGCAAAGCTGAGGAAAGCTGCACTGGAAATTTGTAGTCGTGAGACCAGCTTTAGCAACAGTGTAGAGAAGAGTCTTGATTGAAGAATTCTAAGACATGCTGGTAGTAGGAGGGGTTATCCCAGGGTAGCCAACATTTTTTCTCCTTGCGTTCACTGACAGACGCAGCTCTTCATGACTTTGTGGGTTTTATGTCCGTTACCACTAGGAGTTAACTAGGCAGGGAAAAGAAACAGCTGGCCCCCTCCCCTGGGGGCCGTCCTCTCTTCCTACATCAAACCCCCTCACAGTATAGCTCTTCAGTTTCAATACCTAGTTCGCAAGGAATTGACCTGGCTTCCCTTCTAGGGATCTGCGGTCCGATTGTGACCATTTTCTATTTTATTTTATTTTATTTCTGTTGGGCCGGGTGACAGTTTAGCGGTTACTACCTTTGTGATGCGGCCATTGAGATTCTGCCCTGTTATCCAGAATATCGATCTTGGCCGTCAGACCCCGGCTTATTCTTTGGTGGATATTGGGCCTATGGGACTTTCCCTCTAGCGCTCAGAGCGGCCGTTTTTGGTACTGCACGTTTCCTGAGGGATGTGTTTGGCCTCTAGTGTTTAACTCCGGCCATTTTGACTGCATGCTCTGCAAAGAATACACGTGTCTGCAGCTTCTCCCTTCTCATGGAATGGCAGTGATACAGGTACAGCTTCCGTAGATCTGAACTGTTAAACGGACAGCGGACAGCAGTATAGCTGGGCTCCCTCCGGGTGCTGGTGGTGGTGGGTGCTGTCCTCTGTGGGTGTGTGGCAGTGTAGGGGCGCCCCCCTTTTACTCCCTGTGTCACTTTTCTGGGAAAAGCTATGGCAGATCTCCCTGCTGACCCTGCTCAGGTAGCATCAGCAGTGGAGCAATCTGCTCAAGGGGCGTTTTTGGACCTGCTGCGGGCGGTCTTTTAACAAATTTTTCCCTAGTGCGGAAACCGCACAACGGGTCCCCAAGAAGCGTCCCCCTCACGATTCCTTCAGGGATCTCAGGGACTCCAGCGGACTTGTCCGATGAGGAAACGGGACGGCGGATGGCGAGGGGGATCAGGGGGTGGCAGATGCAAAAAAAAAAAAAAGCACAAGTTGCTGCCATTATATCTGGCATTCGCATTAGGTTGCACTGGATCAAGATGGCGAATCACGATCTGCTGCGCAGGTGTGTGGGTCCTCTTGGCCCCCCAGGGTCCCCAAGGCATATCCTTACAATGAATTTTTTGACCATTCCTTTATCGCGAATGGCAGCATCCACAGCGTTCATCCTCACTGACTACACGCTTTGTTGTTCGCTATTCCTTTGAGGAAAGCTTCCTGAAGCATATGGGAATCACCTGCGGTGGACCCACTGATTGCACGCCTGACTAAGGCGACTACTATTCCTATGGAAGGGACTCCCTCCTATTAGGATCCCGCTGGTAGGAAGACAGAGGCACTTTGGAAGTCACTGTTCCTGGGTGCAGGTTCTGCTGTGCGACCAGCACTAGCTGCCGCCGTGGCGGCACAGCATTTATCGGATTGCATGGAGGAACTCATAAAGGACCTAGAAGGCGGTCGCCTGATGGAGGCGCCGCAGAAGGCTGAGTTCTTACTCCAAGGGTTCAAAAATTCTGGCGCCGCTGGACATCAGGGACGCGTACCTCCATGTGACCATCCATCCGCGACATCAGCGCTTCCTGCGTTTTGCGGTAGGGGACCGTCATTTTCAGATTGTGGCACTCCCCTTCGGTCTGCCCTCAGCACCCCGAGTCTTCATGAAGCCGTTAGCTCCAGTATTGGCGTTGTTATGCCAAAGGGGCATTGCGGTAGTGGCATACCTGGCCGATCTGTTCCTGCGAGCGGACTCTGCCTCGGCTCCGGAGGAGAATGTGAGCATCACAATGGCCTCACTACTGGACTTCGGTTGGTTGCAAAACCTGAAGAAGTCATCGGAGTATCCCTCCCGGGGCCTGGAGTGTCTGGGTCTTTTTCTAGACACAGAACAGGTGAAGGTGTCCTCCCTCCGGACATCTTACAGAGTCTACAGTCAGCAGTGCGCACCCCTTTTGTCGCACCGTCAGTCGTCATTGCGGTTCTGCATGCGGGTGCTGGGACTCATGGTTTCGACCTTCGAGGCGATATCTTTTGCCCAGAGTCACACTCGTTTTCTACATCGGTCGTTGGACCTTCTGATCCGTCTGAATCTCCAGGCCAGGGCGTATCTGACCTGGTGGCTCGGGACTTGGCCCTATCTCTGGGGGAGACGTTCCTGCCCCTTCAGTGGGTGGTCATCACCATAGCTGCCAGTCTGGCGAGCTGGGGTGAATTCTTGGGGCGACTATCTGCCCAGGGACGTTGGTCGGCTCAGGAGGCTCGCCTCCACATCAACGTGCTGGATCTGAGAGCAATCAGACTACGCTTTCTTCACTGGTCGTCGATTGCAAAGTCGTCCGATGCGGATTCAATCGAACAATGCCACAGCGGTGGCGTATGTGAACCATCAGGGCGGCACAAGGAGTCCAGCGGCTGCAGCAGAGGCAGCTCTGATACTGCGTTGGGCGGAATTTCACGTTCCGGCGATCTCAGCAGTTTACATTGCTGGCGTGTAGAACTGGCAGGCGGTTTTTCTCAGTCGCCAGACGCTGGACCAGGGAGAGTGGTTCCTCCATTCGGAGGTGTTCAATCAGATTTGCCGCAAATGGGGAACGCCGGACGTGGATCTCATGGCGTCCTGGGTCAATCACAAAGTGAGAGCCTTTGTGTCCAGAACGAGGGATCCATTGGCAGTGGCCACGGACGCTCTAGTGGCCACTGGAGTCATGATCGTCTCCTATACGCCTTCCCTCCGATTCATCTGCTCTCGAGATTGGTACGCAGAATAATGATGGGGGGGATACCAACAATTCTGGTGGGCCCAGAGTGGCCTCGGCGCATCTTGTACGCCGACGTGGTGCAAATGGTGGCAGACGCCCCCTGGCGGCTCCATATGCCAGACGATCTTCTGTCTCAAGGACCTATATTGCACCCTGCTTTACCCTCGCTGGCTCTGACGGTTTGGCTATTGAGTCCCAGGTGCTGAGGGACAGGGGAGTCGCTGACTCCGTAATCCCTACCTTGTTGAAAGCTCGCTAATGCACCTCTCGCAAAATTACCACCGCACCTGGAAGGCATACATTGCTTGGTGTGAGGTGGAGGGCTATAACCCCCGCTCTTATGTCGTGTCCAGGGTCCTGACCTTTTTACAGGAGGGCCTGGACTAGAAACTGGCTTTGAGTACTTTCAAGGGCCAGATTTCGGCTTTAGCCATTCTCTTTCAGAGGCCTTTGGCCTCACACTCTCTGATTCGTACCTTTGTACAAGGTGTGCGACATGTGGCGCCTCGGGTAAGATCTCCGATGGCTCCGTGAGATTTGAATCTGGTGCTCTCTGTTCTTCAGAAACCACCTTATGAGAAACTCAGGGAGATTTCCTTACAGCTTCTGTCGCAGAAGGTGGCCTTCTTAGTCGCCATCACTTCTGCTAGACTGGGGTCAGAATTAGCTGCACTGTCGTGCAAGTCTCCCTATTTGGTGCATAAGGATAAGGCGGTCTTACGACCTTCTCCCTCTTTCCTTCCGAGGGTAGTCTCTTCCTGTCACATACAATGAAGATATTACCCTGCCTTCGTTGTGCCCTCGTCCATCGCATCCAAAGGAGTTTGATTTGTACGCCTTGGACGTAGTGAGGGTGTACTTGGCTGCTACAGCTCCTTTTCAAAAAGCTGACGCCTTGTTTGTTCTGCCAGAAGAGCCGCGTAAAGGGCTAGCGGCCTCTTCGGCTACTATTTCTCTTGGATTACAAAAACCGTGACTCCTGCGTATTCTGTTCGGGGCAAAAGTTCCCCCTTTTCCAGTCACGGCTCACTCTACCCGGGCGGTTAGTGCTTCCTGGGCCTTTCAGACACCAGGCTTCGGTGTCCCAGGTGTGCAAAGCGGCCACGTGGGCTTCGGTTCACACTTTTACTAAGTTTTACAAGTTAATGTGTTTGCATCCTCGGATGCTGCTTTTGGCCGCAAAGTTTTGCAGGCGGCAGTGTAGGCGCGACTGGCGCCTCTTCAGAGGTTCAGTTGGGTACAGTTGTTAGCGTCTACCCACCCCTCTTTTTTGACACAGCTTGGGGACGTCCCCACAAAGTCATGAAGAGCTGCGTCTGTCAGTGAACGTAAGGAGAAAAAAGGATTTTATTATAACTTACCGTAAAATCCTTTTCTCCGAGTTCACTGACAGACGCAGCACCCACCCCTCTGGGCTCTGTTTCTATACGGCTTGTGTACGAACTGAAGAGCTATACTGTGAGGGGGTTTGATGTAGGAAGAGAGGACAGCCCCCAGGGGAGGGGCCAGCTGTTTCTTTTCCCTGCCTAGTTAACTCCTAGTGGTAACGGACATAAAACCCACAAAGTCATGAAGAGCTGCGTCTGTCAGTGAACACGGAGAAAAGGATTTTACGTTAAGTTATAATAAAATCCCTTTTTTTTTTTGTTTGCCAGTGTCCAGTCCTTCTGTAGGCAGCAGTATAACCCAAACTTGAAAGAATTCCTACATCCTTAACTGGATGAAAAATTAATATTTTGTAAATAAGCATTCACCATATATGGTAATTATAGAATATTCAGATCCCTGCACAAGCATTGACCTAACAGGTTGGTTTTAAACAATAATGCTTTGTATTTGCATTTCTTCTTAACAGGTTGTGAACACAAAAACAATTTCTAACCCAGGAAAACTAAGGAGCATTGCACAGAAAATTCTATTGCAGATGAACTGCAAGCTAGGCGGAGAGCTATGGGGGGTGGACATTCCACTGGTGAGTGATATCTGATCTCTATCATGCTTTCAGGGTTTGTCCATGAAGTCAGGGAAAGTCAAGCTTTAGTAATAAAGGGAAACAAAATCAGAGATTACATAACAAGCTGTTCTGGCTAATAAAAATGATCTAGGGGTGTTCTTTAGCTCCTTTCACACTTATGCAGGTGCAATGATAGCGCATGTATTTGTGCAATTTTGTGTTTAGGGCAACCCATTCATTTCAATGAGCTGCCGTACCCACAAAAAGCAGTGCTTTTTTTCAATTTTGCTGCACCAAAACGCATGGCACATGGGATTTTTGAACTCGTAAAATCCTTTTCTTGGACCCTATTGAATGACATGGGTCCCTCTTTTTTATGATCATGCTGTCAGCCCTGCTTTGTTATAAAACTGAGGCATGCTGGTAGCAGAAAGGATTTTCCTGGGCAAGCTTACACTTTTTTGTTTTATTTTTTTGTTCGCATTGGACCAAGTGCAGTCCTATGTGTGGAATATTTACTAGAGAAGTTATGGAATTATGCTACTGATTTTTTTCCAGTGACATTATCAAATTCATGCTCACCGCTATACCTTATCTGACCAGACATAGTGACACTGAGAATGGTTATTTTTTCTTTATGGACTAACACACTGCAGCCTTTATAGTGAGATTACAAACTCTATATTACAAGTAAATCACAGTATAAACACTGAATAACAATGGGAAAAGGTCCTGTTTAAAAAAAACTTATAACATGAGGCTGATTTGGCTTTAAAAAAATAAATGCTCAGGTAGTTTGCTGTTTGATTTTTCCCTTACCATAAATTGGAAAGGGCGCTTATGAAACATTGGAATGATGTTAGGCACCAGGTTCTGCAGAATGAATACTGCTTGTGCTATGTCTTCATATAAATTCTCTCTATGTATCTTTCTTCAAATAGAAAAATCTAATGGTTGTTGGGATGGACGTCTACCATGATGCTAGTCGAGGTCTACGCTCAGTGACGGGCTTTGTAGCGAGCACAAATCAGTGAGTTCTTAAGTTAATTATTTTTTTCAGATTTAACTGTTTGGAGCTGAATATATTCTAATAAACAAACCCTCTTGGTTGGGACTTTTTAGGACATCAATTCCACAAAAAAGAAGGAAAATGACATTGTATAAAAAATCTCATGTTTTATTTAGCAAAAGTTAAGAGAGAAAATGTTTCATGGCATGGATACAATAATACATTTATAATATCATGTTCATCATATATTTGTCAGAACCAAACCACTTAAACACAGCACACTCATATAGAGTAAACATGGAGTGCTACGCGTTTCGAGGTTATGCGTTATTTTCCTCTTCATCAGGGGAAGTGGTAGTAACAAAATTGATGTCTATGGTAAACAGAAGAATCATATCAGTACATTTCAAACATATCAAGTATCCATCATTTAGAGCGTACAAAGTATAAACAGAGTGAATAATATAAACACACCGTAGAACACAAGTTGTGGGTAACCCCACAGTAATTGGACGTTTTAAATGGGCACACCACGAGATAACACCGAGAGTATGTAAACGTGTACAAAATGTATTTATTTCAAACAGACATTTAAAAGAATGCACAGATATTATACAAAAAAATAAAATAGAAACAATTCATGTCAGTAGAACCCTAAAGGAGGGACTACATATCATGATTAATTTTTTTTAAACAGATCGTAACAATTGTCACACATTGGCTATCAATACAACCATGGTGTGTGTGCACACACAAATGCAGAGGTCTACGCGTTTCGCTATGAGCTTCCTCAGGACCCCAGTCATAGCATGGCTGTAGGTTGCAGAAGTAGCTAATAATCAAAAGAGAAGAGAACGCAAAGACAAAAACAATACATCATTTACATTGTTATACTGGAACCTGTAAGCTATACAATTATTCAATATAGCTTGTATATATCTTTATCTTTGTATAACCCTTGTATTGTGGTGCTTACATATGACTCTGTATGATCCACGGCGACACTCAGGGGGGCAGACACAGGGGGTTTCCAGACCTGGACTCCAAGGGTTGTGTATGCTGTAAATTGTATATAGGTGTATAAGTGCATAATCAAGTGTCCTATGGAGCGTAGCGGGTAATATGTTGTTTCTAGTTACCTGTTAAATGTCAGCTAGTAGGGTAAATCTCAGCACCCCGTATCAATTAGCCTGGCCTGGACCCTCCAACCGGTAATAGCTTTGGGGTAACCAGGTCATCTAGAAAAACAATACGACAGCTCACCAAAAAGTAGTGTCTCTTCAATCTATTATATTATGGGCGGATACAAGGCCATACACAACAAACACTATTGTATATACAACATACCCTTGATAGATGGCGGAACCGTAACACGGGGGGGGGGGGATGAAAAGAAACCCCCAACCCCACACAACCGTGAGGGCCACAAAAGAGGGAAACACCCCCACAGACAGCTTCTATTGTACACAAGGACAAGGGATAGAAATTTTTGTTTATCTGGTGACCTTTTCTATTGTCCTCCTGTAGGGGTTCTCTTTGCTGGCATACTTCGGGAAGTTGGGCGCCCTTAATTACACACTGTGTTTGTAGGTACTCTAATTAATTTTACTATGAGATTTAGGGGTAAAGTTTCAGTATAAGCAATATGTGTAATAGCTCCCTAATATACTTAGCTGACATTGCCTATTTATATACTTGCATCTAGGAGGACTTTTTTTTACCTACATCTCCTTGGATTACACTACTACTATTAATTCGGCTCCAGTCCAATAGAAGCTGTCTGTGGGGGTGTTTCCCTCTTTTGTGGCCCTCACGGTTGTGTGGGGTTGGGGGTTTCTTTTCCTCCCCCCCCCCCGTGTTACGGTTCCGCCATCTATCAAGGGTATGTTGTATATACAATAGTGTCTGTTGTGTATGGCCTTGTATCGGCCCATAATATAATAGATTGAAGAGACAATACTTTTTGGTGAGCTGTTGTATTGTTTATCTAGACGACCTGGTTACCCCAAAGCTATTACCGGTTGGAGGGTCCAGGCCAGGCTAATTGATACGGGGTGCTGAGATTTACCCTACTAGCTGACATTTAACAGGTAACTAGAAACAACATATTACCCGCTATGCTCCATAGGACACTTGATTATGCACTTATACACCTATATACAATTTACAGCATACACAACCCTTGGAGTCCAGGTCTGGAAACCCCCTGTGTCTGCCCCCCTAAGTGTCGCCGTGGATCGTACAGAGTCAAATGTAAGCACCACAATACAAGGGTTATACAAAGATAAAGATATCTACAAGCTATATTGAATAATTGTATATCTTACAGGTTCCAGTATAACAATGTTAATGATGTATTGTTTTTGTCTTTGTATTCTCTTCTCTTTTGATTATTAGCTACTTCTGCAACCTACAGCCATGCTATGACTGGGGTCCTGAGGAAGCTCATAGTGAAAAGCGTAGACCTCTGCATTTGTGTGTGCACACACACCATGGTTGTATTGGTAGCCAATGTGTGACTATTGTTACGATCTGTTGGAAAAAAATGTATCATGCTATTTAGTCCCTTCTCTAGGGTTCTACTGACATGAATTGTTTCTATTTTATTTTTTTGTATAATATCTGTGCATTCTTTTAAATGTCTGTTTGAAATAAATAAATTTTGTACACTTTTACAAACTCTCGGTGTTATCTCGTGGTGTGCCCATTTAAAACGTCCAATTACTGTGGGGTTACCCACAACTTGTGTTCTATTGTCTTAAGGGACGGTGGCACATTATTCAAGAAGTCTCCTTTGAATAAACACACCGTAGTTATCCGTTGTACAAATGATGATAAAAGAACTTGTAATTAAAAAGACAGGAGATTGCTGCTGTGGCCTATTCCAGACCGTGTCGGTCAGTAGAGATAACGTCCACCGGTCCAAAGTCTCAACCGTGGGAGGTGAAAATGCCCAGGGACAACCCGGCCCCGGACGCAAAGTCCAGGCACTGCCCAAATAGTGTCAATCAATTGGATACAAATATGAATGAATGTTTATACTTGTAATGATAAGGAGTGACATCCCTACCTAGTATTGGGACCTTCATAAGAGCCAAACCTACCAGTAAGTACGGTGAAAGGTGTAACAGGAGATGTGGTGGAGTAATCCAAATAGTAAGGAATATTTAATCTGATGAGGGAGTGATATCCTCGTATAGCTGAATCTGAACACAACCACAGTGTACAGATTCAATAGTGTGGTATGTGCATAGGGTAAATAGAATAAACAGAAAGGGATATGTGTGTTGAAGCATGTAAAAAAAAGGGGGGGGGGGTGGGGATGTGCATACTTGAGTCTGGATAGCCAGACATCTGAGTGACGAGGGAGGGGAGGAAATGGGGAGGAAGGAAGGTGGAGAAAAGACTGAGAATAAGATAGGAAGAAATAAAGGGGAAAGGAAAAAAGAAGAAGGGAAGAAGAATAAATTGGCACTTACTAGCTTAGAAGTATGAAAAGGGGGTCACGGAAATGCAGAAACATCAGATTCAGACTGCTCGGGGCTCAACAGGAATCTGGCGCACGCTGCATAATCAAAGATAAGAGGAAACAGAGGTATATGGAGTGGTCGGATACTGCTGACATGCATAAAGGTAAAATGAGGTAAATTAATTTCTCTTTCGTTCATTGACGGATGCAGCCTCTTAATCTTGACATGTGGATATGCACCTTTTACCAGGGGTAGACTAGGCAGAACATAGTTCAGACAAAAAACAAAGCTAGCCCCTCCCAGGGGGCAGTCCTCACTCTGCATAACCCCCTCCGCCCTGCTAGCACTTCAGTTTTATCTGCCTAGTGCAAGGAGTAGGGCCTGGCTCCCTGCTGAGATCTGCGGTTCCCCAATGTTTTTGCTCAAGCTATCTGATGAAGAATGCAATCAAGCAGCCGCTGGGTGACAGGCTGGAGATACTTAGGTGCAGGTAGTCTCCCCAGCGCGGCCGACAGATGCGAGCTGTCCCTTAGCTGCTTGTGGGGTCGGCCGCATCGGTCCCCGTTCCGTGCGGGGCGGCTGGTGGGTTAAAGGTTCCGCCAGCGCACTGAGTGACTGGGCTGCGGCTCGCGTCGAGGTGTCACATGGCCGGCAGCTCCCACCCCACCTGTAGGGGCGGTAGGTCTGTCTCGGGTGGCTACCCGCTTCGGGGGTGCTGGCGGGTGTCCCCCCTTGACTGGGTGTAGGTGGGTTTCTCTTCCCGCATCCCGCCTCCGTTTCCCGCTGTTCTGGGTCCCCTGGCCATGCGGCGGTCGCCGCCATTTTATCGGGGCCGGCCGCCATTTTGCCATAGTCGTGGCCATTTTATGGTGGTTTTGGCCTCTAGTGACTGCTCGGCGGCCATTTTTGGTTGGTCTCCTGATGGGCAAAAGCATGTGCTTTGGCGCCGTTTCCTCCTGGTCGGCGCGGTCGGCACATGTGGTGGGATCGCAGTAGTGGAGGCAGAAACGGCAGGAGTGCAGACGTTCAGCAAGTATAGCTGGCTACTCCCTGGGGTGCTGGTGACGGCGCGGTGCGGGTCCTCCTGTGTATTTCCGGGCCGCTGTGCGGAGGCAGCTGAGGGGTGGCATTGTGGCAGGTTGTCGGCCTGTAGGCCTCACAAGTGTCTTGGGGGTGGCGCAATGGTGGCTGAACCGGGGGTGTCTGCCCCGGAAGTCTCCGCTGAGGCTCCGGCGGCGCTGAGACCTGTAGTCCCACTAGATAAGCTAACTACAATTCTGGAAGAATTTCTTGCCCGGGTGGAACCGGTCCGTGGTAGGGGGGTGGCGAAGAAGCGTCCACCCCTCCCCCATCCTCTGAGGATTCGGAGCCGGAAGGGGGCTATGTGGTGGGACCCCCGTGGATCTGTCAGATGGGGAGTTGGACCCTTCTGACGGCGAGGAGGAGCAGGGGGCCACTGTAGAGCTGGAAAAGGCGTTAGTGGGCTCCCTGGTGGCTGCCGTCCGCGATACACTGCGTTTGGGCCAGACTGGGACGTCGCATGAGGTGGCTTACACTTTTGGGTCCCACAGGCCGGCTCGGGCTCCTAAGGTTTTCCCTTATGTGCCATATTTTAATCAGTTTGTCTATAAGGAAAGGCAGCATCCTCAGAATTAGTTCGCATTACCAAAACGCTTTTCTGTGCGCTATCCTTTTGAGGATAGCTTGTTGCAAAAGTGGGTGTCCCCCATGTTAGACCCGCCGGTAGCCCGCCTGAACAAGGCTACCACTATCCCTATGGAGGGTTCTCCATCTTTTAAAAATCCAGCCGACAGGCGGACGGAGGCGGTGTCCAAGGCTATGTTCCTGGTGGCTGGGGCGGCCATTGCGGCCGGTACTGGCTTCAGCAATGGTGGCGCAGTCGCTCACGGAGGGGGCGACAGTGTTGCACAAGGATTTGGGGGACCTCGTGGTTCCTTCGGAGTCGGTGCAGCTGGCTGACCAGCTGGCGCAGGGTCTCAGGTACCTCTGCGACGCGGCCTTGGACGTAGCTCCCATGCTGTCAAAACTGGCAGTTTTTGCGGCAGTTTTTGCGGTCATCATTAGACGGCTGCTGTGGCTGCGGTGCTGGTCGGGTGACCATGCGTCGAAGAAAGGTCTCACGGACCTGCCGTTTCAGGGCGGTCGGCTTTTTGGTGCTTCCCTAGATGAGATCATTAATCACTTGCCGACGGCTGATCGGCATTTGACGGCGACAAAGTGGCGCTGTAACGCGAATCGCCGTCATACGACGGCGGCCGCGAACTCGCGCCGTGTGCGCGCGCCCCCTAGGCGCGGGCGCTGCAACGGCATTTGTTACAGGGGCTTTCAATCTACAGGGCCAGGCCAATGATTTTTGGCCTGGCTCTGTAGATCGCCCCTGCCAATGAAATGTTCCCCTGCCTCTGTAAATGTAAACGGAGGCAGGGGAAGTTCACGCCTCTTCCTCCCTGAAGTCCTTTTCGACATCAGAGAGGAAGAAGAAGCAGCTAAAAACGTGAGTGCACCAACACTACACTGACACCAGGTCACATAGGCACATTTAACCCCTTGATCGCCCCCCAGTTAACCCTTTCACTACCTGTCACAGTATCACATAGTGCAGCGATCTGATTTTTAGCGATCGCTGTACATGGCG
>BLSH010110178.1:1582843-1595574 GCA_018402905.1 Glandirana rugosa | reverse complement strand
CCCCCCCCCCCCCCCCCCCAGGCAATTAAGTGTCTTCCTGACCGTCCCCATTGCGAATGCTGGGGGGTCAGTTGATCCATCATATACTTCCTCCTCTCCTTTGAACCGCATTGTTTGTGTATTTGCTTTATTGATGAAGTTGGTGAGCATATCATCACTTATGAATTCTGTTTTAAAAACTCGTGAAATAATGAACTGCAAACAAATATATTTATTATATAGGTTAAAGTGTAGCTCCGTTCCCTGCGAGCGTTGCATGGGGTCGGAGACCGGCGGAAAATTCAAAAAGTGAAACTCACAGCATACATACAGTACACTGTAATCTGTAAGATTACATTACTGTATCAAAGTATTTCACATCCCCTTTGTCCCTAGTGGTTTGCCCAGAGCCCTGCATGCACTTTTATATTATATATGCCATTCTTTCTGCCTGGAAACTTGAGAATGTCCATGGCAACCAAAAAGCAAAAGTGGATTTTGATCAGCTAGAAAACACTGCTAGTAAATAAGAATCATTTGCAGAATTGAGTGATACTGATTTTTGGGGAAATTTATCATCAGACACTGAAAGTGACGACAGCGACAATTCTGCAACTGAGCAAATTTCAGTGTTTTTGGTTTGATTACATTATTGAATACATTTTATCACTATTAGGTTATTATTTTTGATTATTTTTAGTTATTTATTATATTATGATTTCATGTTTCAAACTTTATCATATCTGGGATGTCTATTAGACTCTTATTTGGACAAATTTAAGTGAGTTATTCCTTATAAAACGCCAAATTTCCATGCAAAATAATGTACCACTTTCAGCACCAAAAATCTGAAATCATATACCGCCAGGGAGGTTAAAGTCATTTGCACAATACCCTTTTTGCACTTTTTTGTAAATTTTGCACATTTTTGGATTGTATGCACTTTATTATCCTCTTTATAGAGGTGTATCCCTTTGGGGACATTGGGACGTTTAAGAATATTGGGGAGTGTCTTTTTGGAGATACTCCTTCTTTCCATTTTTTCTCCTTTTTTTAAATTGTTTCTGTAGATTTGTATTCATTTATTTATCAATATTTACTGATTAGGATATTGGTTTATTTTATATAAATATTCAGTTTATTGTATGCACTCTAAGTTATGTATAGCTTATGCACTTGCACTTATAATAAGCTCTTCACTTTAACCTATATACTATTTACACAATTTTGTTGATTGTGGTGTTAGCTGCTGTTCCACATACAAATTACTTAGCGCAGTATTTGTCCACATATATAATATATTTATTGAATATCAATGAATTTTAGACACATTTAGACGTTCCCTGAAGAAGCAGAAGAGCTCTGCGAAACACGTTGAACACAATGTGTTATGAAAACAAACTGTAAAAACATTGTTTGTAAATGCTGTTTTTGGATCTACAGTTGTGCTCATAAGTTTACATACCCGGGCAGAATTTATGATTTCTTGACCATTTTTCAGAGAATATGAATAACACAAAAACATTTCTTTCACTTGTGGTTAGTGTTTGGCTGAAGCTCTTTTTGCATTGACATTTATGCATTCTGAGTCATGGGGAAAGCAAAATAATTGTCAAAGGATCTGCGGGAAAAGGTAGTTGAGCTGTATAAAACAGGAAGGTGATATAAAAAGATATTAAAGGAATTCAGAATGCCAATCAGCAGTGTTCAAACTCTAATCAAGAAGTGGGAAATGAGGGGTTCTGTTGAAACCAAACCACGGTCAAGTAGACCAATTAAAATTTCAGCCACAATTGCCAGGAATATTGTTGGGGATGCAAAGGAAAAACCCACAAATAACTTCAGGGGAAATACAGGACTCTCTGAAAACATGTGGTGCGGCTATTTCAGATGCACAATAAGGAGGCACTTGAAGAAAGATGGGCTGCATGGTCGAGTTGCCAGAAGGTAGCTACGCGAATGCCACAAAGTATCCCACTTAAAATACGCCAAACAGCACAGAGATAAGCCTCAAACCTTCTGGCACAAAGTCATTTGGAGTGATGAGACCAAAATTTAGCTTTTTGGCCACAACCATAAACGCTGCAGAGAGGAGATGAGTCAACAAGGCCTGTGAAACACGGAGGTGGATCGCTGATGTTTTGAGGATTTGTGAGCTACAAAGGCACAGGAAATTTGGTCAAAATTGACGGCAAGATGAATGCAGTATGTTATAAAAAAATACTGCAGGAACATTTGCATTCATCAGCCAGGAAGCTGCGCATGGGACGTACTTGGACATTCCAACATGACAATGATCCAAAACACAAGGTCAAGTCGACCTGTCATTGGCTACAGCAGAATAAAGTGAAGGTTCTGGAGTGGCCATCTCAGTCTCCTGACCTCAATATCACTGAGACACTCTAGGGCAGGGATATGCAATTAGCGGACCTCCAGATGTTGCAAAACTACAAATCCAATGAG
This sequence comes from Glandirana rugosa, assembly GCA_018402905.1. Classification (NCBI taxonomy): domain Eukaryota; kingdom Metazoa; phylum Chordata; class Amphibia; order Anura; family Ranidae; genus Glandirana; species Glandirana rugosa. The sequence goes on along the minus strand of BLSH010110178.1, from coordinate 1,593,132 downwards.
ACAGCAAGACTCTGACAGCCGCAAGCATGAAAACAGAGGCATGATGGGACTTGTAGTTTTGCAACAGCTGCAGGTCCGCTAATTGCATATCCCTGCTCTAGGGAGATCTCAAACATGCAGTTCATGCAAGACAGCCCAATAATTAACAGGAACTGGAGGCTTTTTGCCAAGAGGAATGAGCAGCTTTACCATCTGAGACGATAAAGAGCCTTATCCACAAATACCACAAAAGGCTTCAAGCTGTCATTGATGTTAAAGGGGGCAATACACGGTATTAAGAACTGGGGTTTGTAAACTTTTGATCAGGGTAATTTGGGTAGTTTCTGTTATTATGATTTAAAAAGAGTAAACACAGTTGATTGATAATAAATGGCTTCAGCCAAACACTAACCATGAGTGAAAGAAAAGTGTTTGTGTTATTTATATTCTTTGAAAAATGGCCAAGAGATCATAAATTCTGCCAGGGTATGTAATACATGTAATGGCATGTATATTTTCAATACATTTGTGTCTTTTATCAAATAACATGGTTATGATGACATATATAGGTTTTTTTTTACTTCTATGTATAAATAAAGAAAATTTGTTTTAACTCAACTGTATGTGTTTACCGCAGTAACAATCTTGCATCCATTAGGCCTCATACACACGGGGGTAATAGCAAAGCGTCGAGACCAACGGCAGTTAAAAATCTACGTCAAAACGCGACTTCGTCTGCATTGTGCATCGGCGTTAATGCGCGTTAGTATCAATAGGCGTTTTGTTTAACCACTTCAGCCCGGAAGGATTCACCCGGAAGGATTCACCCTTTAGGGTGCACTTTTTGCGATTCGGCACTCCGTCGCTTTAACTGACAATTGCGCAGTCGTGCGACGTTGTACCCAAACTAAATTTGCGTCCTTTTTTTCTCCTTCATTCATTGACGGACGCAGCCTCTTAATCTTGACATGTGGGTATGCACCTTTTACCAGAAGTAGACTAGGCAGAACATAGTTCAGACAAAAAGCAAGCTAGCCCCTCCTAGGGGGCAGTCCTCACTCTGCATAATCCCCTCCGCCCTGCTAGCACTCCAGTTTTATCTGCCTAGTGCAAGGAGTAGGACCTGGCTCCCTGCTGGGATCTGCGGTTCCCCAAATTTTTGTTTTTGCTCAAGCTATCTGATGAAGAATACAATCAAGCAGCCAGCTGGGTGACAGGCTGGAGATCTTTAGGTCCAGGTAGTCTCCCCAGCGCGGCTGACGGATGCGAGCTGTCCCTTAGCCGCTTGCGAGGTCTGCCGCATCGGTCCCTGTTCCGGCTGCGCCCGTCTGGAAGGGTGAGTACGCTTCCCACCCCCCCTCGGGGGTGCGGATGGGGGGCTGGCGGGTGTCCGTCCGTCCCCCCCCCCCGTCCCCCCCCCCCGTCGGTGTAGGTGGTTCTGGTCGTCCCCCGCCGCAATCCCTCCTCCGTTGCAGCTGTTCTGGGTCCCCTGGCTATGCGGAGATCCCCGCCATTTTTTCGGGGCCGGCCGCCATTTTGCCGGATTCGCGGCCATTTTGTTGTGGTTTTGGTCTCTAGTGCTCGCTCGGCGGCCATTTTTGCTTGGTCTCCTGATGGGCAAATAGCATGTGCTTTGGCGCCATTTCCTTATTCTGGACGACGTGGTCGACACCTGTGGGGGAGCTCCCAGCAGCAGCAGAGGCAGATACGGCAGACTTTCAGCAAGTATAGCTGGCTTCTCCCTGGGGTGCTGGTAGCGGCGCAGTGCGGGTCCTCCTGTGCATTTCCGGGCCACTGTGCGGGGGCAGCTGCGGGGAGGCTTTGTGGCAGGCGGGCGGCCTGTAGGCCTCACAAGTGTTCCGGGGGGTGGCGCAATGTCGGCTGAACCGGGAGTGTCTGTCCCGGAAGTCTGTGCGGAGGCTCCGGCGGCGCTGGGACCTGTAGTCCCACTAAACAAACTGACTTCAATTCTGGAGGAGTTTCTTGCCCGGGTGGAACCCATCCGTGGTAGGGGGGTGGCGATGAAGCGTCCACCCCCTCCCCCATCCTTTGAGCCGGAAGGGGGTTGTGGTCACAGGAACCTCCGTGGATCTGTCAGATGGGGAATTGGACCCTTCTGACGGTGAGGAGGAGCAGGGGGCCACCGTAGCATGGGAAAAGGCTCCCTGGTGGCTGCCGTCTGTGAGAAGCTGCGTTTGGGCCAGGCCGGGACGTCGCAGGAGGCGACTTATGCCTTTGGGTCCTATAGGCCGGCTCGGGCTCCTAGGGTTTTCCCTTATGTGCCATATTTTGATCAGCTTGTCTACAAGGAATGGCAGCGTCCTCAGAATTCGCATTACCAAAACGCTTTTCTGTGCGCTATCCTTTTGAGGATAGCTTGTTGCAGAAGTGGGCGTCCCCTGTTGTAGACCCGCCGGTGGCCCGCCTGAACAAGGCTACCACTATCCCGATTGGAGGGTTCTCCATCTTTTAAAAATCCGGCGGACGGAGGCGGTGTCCAAGGCTATGTTCCTGGGGGCGGCCATGCGGCCGGTACAAGCGTCCGCTATGGTGGCGCAGTCGCTCACGGAGGGGGCGACAGTGTTGCACAAGGATTTAGGGGACCTCGTGGTTACTTCGGAGTCAGTGCAGCTGGCTTACCAGCTGGCGCAGGGTCTCAGGTACCTCGGCGATGCGGCCTTGGACGTAGCTCCCATGCTGTCAAAACTGGCAGTTTTTGCGATCATCATTAGACGGTTGTTGTGGCTAAGGTGCTGGTCGGGCGACCATGCGTCGAAAAAAGGCCTCATAGACCTGCCGATTCAGGGCGGTCGGCTGTTAGGGACTTCCCTGGATGAGATCATTAAGGATTTCACTGGGGGGAAGAGTACTTTTCTTCCGGAACCCAAGCGGCGGGAGCAACGCCGAAAACGGGGTCCCTCTTTTTTCTACCCAAAAGCGGTTTCTTCGTGCGCCCGGTGCAGCGGGCGCGGCTAATCGGTCCGGCAAGGCTGCCGCAGGGAATCCGAAGCGTCCCTGGCAGCGCAAGTCCGGGAAGGCGGAGGAGAAGCCCGCCTCCGCATGATGGATTGCTCCCGCCCGATGCTTCGGTGGGGGGTCGGCTTCTGGGGTTCACGGCCCGGTGGTCCGCCCGCATCTCGAATCTTTGGGTGCGGGAGGTGGTGTCGTCCGGGTACAAGATAGAGTTCTGTACCCTGCCACCAGACAGGTTCTTCCCCTCAAAATCTGAGACTCCCTCCGGGGCGTAGGCAAGCTCTGTTTGGGGCTGTCCAGGTTCTGTTGGAGCAGGGGGTGATTGTCCTTGTCCCTTCTGCGGAACGGTTCCGCGGGTTTTATTCCAACCTCTTTGTGGTTCCAAAGAAGGATGGAGTCAGGCCGGTTCTGGACCTAAAGGCATGCAATCACTTTGTGAAGGCGCGCAAATTCAGGATGGAGTCAGTCCATTCTGTCGTGGCCGTGCTGCGCCAGGGGGATTTCCTGGCTTCTCTGGACATCAGGGACGTGTACCTCCACTTTCCCATTTGTGTTCGGCATCAGCGTTTCCTGCGTTTCGCAGTGGGGGACCTCCACTACCAATTTGTGGCTCTCCCCTACGGCCTAGCCTCCCCTCCGCGAGTCTTCACCAAGCTGTTGGCTCCGGTGCTGGCTCTGCTGAGGCAGAGGGGCATTGCGGTGGTGGCATATCTAGACGATCTGCTCCTGAGGGCAGAGTCGGCTCCTTCCCTGGCGTACAACATCTCGATCACCCTGGCCTGCGGGACTTTGGCTGGTTGATCAACCTTCAGAAGTCGACGCTGGTCCCATTGCGCCGCCTAGAATATCTAGGCCTGATACTGGACACAGAGCAGGCGAGGGTGTTCTTGCCTCCGGCTCAGTTGCTGACGCTGCAAACTGCGGTACGGGCTCTGCTGTCACGACGGTGGTCTTCCTTACGTTTCTGCATGCAGGTGTTGGGGCTCATGGTGTCCGCCTTCGAGGCGGTACCGTATGCCCAGAGTCACACCTGGCTCCTGCAGCGATCAGGTTGGATTATCAGACCAGGGGAGCTCTTGCCTGGTGGCTGCGGGCCCCCGCGTTGAGTCTGGGGAAGTCGTTCCTTCCCCTGGAATGGTCGAATGTCACGACCAAGGCCAGCCTAGCGGGCTGGGCAGGAGTCCTGGGGCGGTTTTCTGCCCAGGGCCAATGGTCCTAGGAGGAGTCCCGCCTTCCGATCAACGTGCTGGAACTGTGGGCGATCAGGCTCTACCTCTCCCATTGGGCGGAGAGGTTGCACGGTTGGCCGGTTCGGGTGCAGTCGGACAACGCCGTGGCGTATGTAAACCATCAGGGCGGCACAAAGAGTGTGGCAGCAGCCGCGGAAGCGGCCCACATCTTGAGGTGGGCGGAGGTTCATGTGCCAGCCATCTCCGCCGTTTACATTCCGGGCATATAAAATTGGCAGGCAGACTTTCTCAGTCGCCAGACTCTGGATCCGGGAGAGTGGTCCCTGCATCCAGAAGTGTTCCGTCAGATCTGCCAGAGGTGGGGCACACCAGACGTGGACCTGCTGGCGTCCCGGTTCAATCGCAAGGTGCGCACCTTTGTGTGCAGAGCAAGGGATCCGTTGGCGGACGCTGTGGATGCCCTTGTGGCACCATGGTCTCGGTACCGGCTCATTTACGCCTTCCGTCCTCTCAAGCTTCTTCCGCGCCTGTTGTGCAGGATAGAAGTGGAGGGGATTCTGGCTATCCTGGTGGCTCCGGATTGGCCTCGGTGTCCTTGTTACGCCGGCATGGTGCGGATGGTAACGGATGTTCCCTGGTGGCTTCCGCTACGTGAAGATCTGCTGTCACAGGGGCCCATCCTGCACCCTGCTTTACACTCCCTGGCTTTCACGGCCTGGCTATTGAATCCCAGGTATTGAGGGATAGGGGGGTCTCTGAGTCAGTGATCCCCACAATGCTCAAGGCACGTAAGTCCATGTCACGCAAGATCTATCACCGCACCTGGAAGGCTTATATTGCTTGGTGCCAGGCAGGGGGGTGGAACCCCCGTTCCTTTTCAGTGGCTCGTGTACTGGCCTTTCTTCAGCAGGGCCTGGATCAAAAACTGGCTTTGAGTACCCTCAATGGGCAGATTTCTGCCCTAGCGATTCTTTTCCAGCATCCGTTAGCGACGCACTCTTTGATTCGTACGTTTGTACAGGGGGTACGTCATGTGGCCCCTCAGGTGCGGTCGCCCCTGGCGCCGTGGTATCTGAACCTGGTACTTTCAGTACTGCAGAAGCTGCCATATGAGAAGATCAGAGACATTTCTTTGCTGTTGCTCTCGTAAAAGGTGGCCTTCTTGGTGGCCTTCACATCCGCCAGGCGGGTGTTTGAGTTGGCGACTTTGTCTTGTAGGTCTCCCTACTGCATAAGGACAAGGCGGTGCTGCGCTCATCTCCTTTCTACCGAAAGTGGTTTCCTCTTTTCACATTAATGAGGACATTGTCCTTCCTTCTTTGTGTCCGCGCCCGTCGCATCCTAGGGAGGTTGCTTTGCACTCCTTGGATGTGGTTAGGGCTTTGCGGGTGTATTTGTCGACCACGGCCTCCTTCCAGAGGTCGGACGTGCTATTTGTGGTGGCGGATGGTCCGCGTAAAGGGCTGGCGGCCTCGTCGGCCACTATCTCTCATTGTATCAGACAAGACTGCGACTTGTGCATATGAGGTTCGGGGTCAAGAACCCCCTTTTCCAGTCACGGCTTATTCCACCAGGGCGATTAGTACTTCCTGGGCTTTCCGACACCAAGCATCGGTGTCTCAGGTGTGCAAGGCTGCCACTTGGACCTCTGTGCACACCTTTGCTAAGTTTTACAAAGTTGATGTGTCAGCATCTGCGGATGCTGCTTTTGGCCGCAAGGTTTTGCAGGCGGCGGTGTAGGCGCGTCTGGCGCCTCCTGGAGAGTTTCCGTTGGGTACAGTTGTTGTTGTGTTACACACCCCTCTTTTGTTTGACACTGCTTTGAGACGTCCCCACATGTCAAGATTAAGAGGCTGCGTCCATCAATGAACGAAAGAGAAAATAGGATTTTTTGACTTACCGTAAAATCCTTTTCTCTGAGTTCATTGACGGACGCAGCACCCACCCCTCTGTGTTCTGAGTTTGTACTGTTTGTTACAAACTGAAGTGCTAGCAGGGCATAGGGGGTTATGCAGGGTGAGGACTGCCCCCTGGGAGGGGCTAGCTTGCTTTTTGTCTGAACTATGTTCTGCTTAGTCTACTCCTGGTAAAAGGTGCATACCTACATGTCAAGATTAAGAGGCTGCGTCCGTCAATGAGATCAGAGAAAAGGATTTTACGGTAAGTCCAAAAATTCTATTTTTCCCACAAATAGAGCTTTCTTTTGGTGGTATTTGATCACCTCTACATCATTTCTGATCACCGCTATAAACAAAAAAAGCGACAATTTTGCAAAAAAAAAAAAAAAAAAAAAGTCTTGCTTTTTGCTAACATACAAATCAAAAAAATATATATAAAAAAAAATGTTTTCATAATTTTTGCCCAATTTATATTCTTCCTCATATTTTTGGTATAAAAAAATTGCAATCGGCATTGATTGGTTTGCGCAAAAGTTCTGGGGTTTTTATTTATTTATTTTACTGGTAATGGCGGTGATCTGCGATTTTTAGCGGTACTGCGATATTGCAGCGGACATGTCGGACCATTTTGACTTTTTTGGGACCATTGGCATTTATACAGCGATCAGAGCTATAAAAATGCACTGATTACTGTGTAAATGCCATTGGCAGTGAAGGGGTTAACCTGGAGGGGGCGCTCTAAGGGTTAACTATGTTCCCTCAGTGTGTTTTAACTGTATGGGGGCTGGGCTGGCAGGGAGAGGGGAGTGATCATGGCTTCCATATACATGAAGCCTGTGATCACAGCCCTTCCCCCTCTGTTAGAACGGCGATCTGTGTTTACATACATGGTCCTCCGTTCTCTCACTGCGGGGGAGCCATTGCGGGTAGCCGGCGGAGATCGAGTCCGCCCTACCCACTCCCTGGCCCGCCCGTCCCCCGAACACAGTGAGTGCGCGTTCGCGATAACAAGTGGTTAAATAAACACGCTGCTATTTTTTACCCTGAAAACGCCGGTTAAAGGCACCATGGCGTTAGTGAGCGTTTTGCCAGCTCAGCATCCAAGCTCTAGTGCTGCAGCTTCAGAAAGCGCTGGTCATGGGTTCTACTTTCAGCTCACCAACGCCGACACCATCTACAGCTCAAAAAGTCAGTGTTTTTATGGGGCCATTGAATAACATGGAGAGCTGAAAAAAACGTGGCAGTAAAAAACGTCTGTGTGTATGATGCCCCACAGTCCTGCTGCCCCACAGGGGTATCTTCTTTTTTGGAAATTGTACTGAACTTGTTACTATTGCAGCCACCACATCTGAGGATTGATGAGCTGCACTATATTAATTTTTGTTTTTGGGTTTAACACTACTTTAATGCAAAGCAAATTAACAGGCTACATAACTCTTGTGCATTAATGCACCTCACCATACTGCACAGATATTTATGGGGCTTTAACTTTTTAAAGGGCCCGTTCACACCAAAACACAGTGCAGGAAAGGCACATTTTGTGCTCTTTTGTTCACACAGGTGAACACACTGCCCTAGCGAGGCATACATTTTTCGTGGCACCCCAAAGCAAGCTGCAAAAATAGTGTGTTTGTGGCCAGCAAGTCACATGGTACCACAGTACCATGCAGTTTTGTGCGGTGTGTTTTGAAAACGTTCATGCGCACTTTTGACCATAGGTTGACCGTAGGCTTATAGAGCCAATTTAGGCATAGAACTCTAGAAAGAAAAAGACACAGCTGAGCCTATGGGAAGTCCTAACTGGTAGTTAAACCCCTCATCTGCAATGGCAGCTCAGGTTTTTTTTTTCTGCCTAGTGTAGGAGTGAGGGACTAGCTTCCCTGCTGGGACTCCTTAGTTGCAAGATTTTTTCCCTTTTTTGTTTTTTCTTTGTACTTTTCTCATAAAGATGTCAACAGCCAAGCTTGATGACAGTCTGGATAATGTAGATCTACTGGTCATCTCTGCTTAGCCAATGAGAGCATGCAGACCCCTAGCGAGAGCCCCATCTGGGACCGCTTCGGCCGGCAAGTTAAACGTCCTGCGAGGGGGGACGACATATGAACTGGCACCTGATGTTGGTATCAGTGTTTCCCTGGCTGACATCCCAACCACCTCAATGGGAGGCAGTCTGTCTCAGAAGTGGTACCCGCTATCACACGCTGAAGTAACAAGTATCTCCGCCGGGTGGGGGGCTGTGGGTACTCCACCGTGTGGTCAGCCCTGCAAAATCTCCTCCATGCCCTGGTTATCTGATTCCATTTCTCTTGCCCCTCAAAATCCTTCCATGGTGGATGGCTCACTTGCTTAGCCAGCTTCCAGTCACTGGCTAGCATCTCTCATTTCTGTCCAGGGCGGGCGCCTTTATTTTTCCGGTGCTCAGCTGCATAGTCTCTGGTGGCGTCGGCTAGGTGGACATCAGCCAGCCTGCAGCTGTCTTAGTATAGCCTGTGGAGCTGCCGGTTTGGCAGTGCTTGGGTCATGGGTTATGCATACTTATGCAGTTGGCAGGGCCCCCTGGTCCTTCTATATCCTTGGGCAAGTAGTCCCTTGTTTTCCAGGTGGGGATGGCACTCGAATGCAAGGCAAATAAAAATGTGCTCTGCCCAGTCCTTCCTCCTCAGGTAATTTAAGATAGAAACAGTCCAGCTTTCTCTGCAGACCCAGAGGAGTGGCCCCCAAACCCTCAGATGATAACGATTACTCTGCCAGTTGCTTCACAGGAAAAGAAACTGGCGGCCACACTCATTACCTCTGCAAGTGTAAATTGAGGATGCCACTGGGGCTGCTGAGGAGGTGGCTGCCTACTTTGGTACCTACAAGCCTTCACATTCGCTAGGGTTTTTCTTTATTGTACCTACTTTGATAAGTTTATATATAAGGAATAGCAATGTCCCAAAATGTATTTTGGTATGTTATCCCTTTGAATAGGCACTTCTAAAGAAGAGGGCTCTCCCCCTGTCATGAATCCTCCAATCTCTAGGTTCAACAAGGCAACCATGCCTCCTTGGACAGACAGGTCTGCGTGGGACAATTAGTCAAGTCCTCCCTCCTCTGGTGACTTCAGTTGTCTTCTCTTCTGGCCTGGAAGTCCTTTCCTCCTCTTCAGTGGACTGTGGCCACAACGGAAACAAGCCTGTCTGCTGGGGAGGGGTGATGGGTCCAATTTTAGCCCAGGGCCATTGGACAATGGAGGAGTCTTGGCTGCCCATCAATGTCCTGGAGCTAAGTCAGATCAGACTTTGTCTTGCTCACTAGATATGGAGCATCTTCAAGGATGACCAATCAGTATTCAGGCATACAAAGCCACAGTGGTGTCTTATGTCAATCACCAAGGCAAAACAAGAAGCTTGGTGCTGGAGACCACACGTATTCTTTGGTTGGCAGAACTTCATGTTTCAGCTTTCTCCGCTGTTTACATCCCAGGTGTGTAAACTGGCAGGCAGATTCGCAGGTTCGAATCCCAACCACGACACGACCTGCCTGGAGTTTGCATGTTCTCCCTGTCCCTGCGTGGGTTTACTCAGGGTACCCCATTTCCTCCCACACTCCAAAGACATGCTGGTAGGTTAATTAGATCCTGTTTAAAATTGCCCCTAGTATGTGTATGTATGCATGTGAGTTAGGGATCTTAGATTGTAAGCTCCTTGAGGGTAGGGACTGATGTGAATGCACAATGTATATGTAAAGCGTTGTGTAAATTGACAACGCTATACAAGTACCTAAAATAAATTACCTCAGCAGTCAAATTCTTGACCAAGGAGACTGATCTGTGCATCCGAACGTCTTCCTACGTTGGCATCCCAGATGTTGATCTTCTGGCGTCCTGTCTAAACAGGAAGGTGTCAAGATTTGTAGCTACAACTAGGGATCCCGTGGGGAATGCAACAATCGCTCTGGTGGCGCCATGCAGCCATTACCAACTAATTTATGCCTTCCCACCTTGCAAGCTTCTCCCACGTCTTTTGTGAAGGATAGAGGCCAAGGGGATTACTGTTTTTCTGGTGGTTCCAGATTGGCCTCAGCGAACCTGGTAAGCCCACGTGGTGCGTCTGATCATGGATGCTCCCTGGTGCCGCCTTCTGATTGAAGATCTCCTATCCCAAGCACTGATCTTCCACCCTGCTTTAACCATCACTGACTTTGACGGCTTACATTTCATGATGCAAGGCTGCAGGTTTCCATCTGCGGGGGGGGGGGGGGGGGAATT
>BLSH010110178.1:1524909-1561277 GCA_018402905.1 Glandirana rugosa | reverse complement strand
CCGGTAGTAGGACGTATACCACCATCCCTTCACCAATTTGTGTATACACGTAAATCTGCTCATGTGTACGCATTCACACTTTTTGTGCGTACTAAACGTCTGGCTCTCCGTGGAAACAAGGAAAAAGACTCGTGTAAACAATCGTTGTGTTTTTGGGTCGGGGTATACATCGACACACGTACCCCGGTACATAAACGGACACGTCGTATATCTACTGTCGAAGGTCCCTCACCGTGAACCTCTCCAAGGTGGAGACCTCGGTGGAGTCCTCTCTAACAGAGTACCCGCTTCAATGTGCCTACGGAACTTAGAAACGACGCACTGAGGGTGACAACATTCATAGCGTCACCTTGGTTCTCGGCTCTCTGGTGTCTGAGGGTAATTGGGACAATGACAGCATCCATGCCCATGGTGAAGTGGGCCCTGTGGAGGATGAGTCAGTTTCAGAGAGGATACTTACAACAGTGGGAGTCACGCAGCAAAGATTCAAGGCATCCGTGTAACTTCGCCCATGAGACAATCTCTCCTGAGGTGGCTCCAGAGGTGGAACCTCTCCAAGTGCCACTCCCTGGAAGCTGTCATCTATATGCTGCACAGGCAAATACATGGCCCCATGCACACAGCTACATATGGGGCTGGGTTTTTGTGTTGCTAACAAATGTGCTCAGAAAAAGGAACAAAGGTGCCTCTCGGTCTGCAAATCATGCGTGTTTTTCACACTTACGCATGTGTACTCGTCTAAATGCACATATGTGTTTAACCACTTCCCTACCACCATATGCAGGATGATGGCCGGGAAGTGGTTCAGTTATCCTGACTGGGCATCATATGACATCCTCAGGATAACGCGGGGGCACGCATCACGGCGATCAGGGCTGCGGAGTGTCAGTCTGACCCACCACATTACCAATCTCAGTAAAGAGCTTCCGTCTGAAGCTCTTTACCATGTGATCAGCCTTGACCAATTACAGCTAGTCACAGTGTAAACAGGAAGAACTGTTTATTAGCATTTCCTCTACTCGCATCTGCAGACGCCAGTAGTGGAGAGCCAATCGGCTGCTTTCCTGACAGGGGGGGTCTGTGCTGAGTGTTTATCAGTGCTGCCCCCCCCCCAGGATCGCCATCCAGGACCACCAGGGAGCCCACTAGGACCACCAGGGAGAGCCCACCCAGGGAGATGGCCAGGGAGCCGATCCTGACAACCAGGGAGCCGATCCTAAACCACCAAGGAGCCGATCCTGACAACCAGGGAGCCGATCCTGACAACCAGGGAGCCGATCCTGACAACCAGGGAGCCGATCCTAGACCACCAAGGAGCCGATCCTGACAACCAGGGAGCCGATCCTAGACCACCAAGGAGCCGATCCTGACAACCAGGGAGCCGATCCTAGACCACCAAGGAACCAATCCTAGACCACCATGGAGCCGATCCTAGACCACCAAGGAGCCGATCCTAGACCACCAAGGAGCCGATCCTAGACCACCAAGGAGCCGATCCTAGACCAGCAAGGAGCCCATCCTAGACCACCAAGGAGCCGATCCTAGAACACCAAGGAGCCGATCCTAGACCACCAAGGAGCCGATCCTAGACCACCAAGGAGCCGATCCTAGACCACCAAGGAGCCAATCCTAGAACACCAAGGAGCCGATCCTAGAACAACAAGGAGCCCACCCTAGACCACCAAGGAGCCCACCCTAGACCACCAAGGAGCCCATCCTAGACCACCAAGGAGCCCATCCCCGCAAACAAATGGCGCGTTTGTTTTTAAAATTCAGCAACATGGGGTGCAAAGTGGGCGGGGTTACAGCAAATAACGCACAATATCTCGGAAACGAAAGTGGCGCAAACGTTTATTTTTGCGGCGCAAACGCGGCGCAAACAAATGGCGCTTTTGTTTTTAAATTTTAGCAACATGGCGTGCAAAGTGGGCGGGGCTTGCATTAAATTGAATGTTTAATATCTCAGAAACTGAACCGGCGCAAACGTTTATTTTTGCGGCGCAAACAAATGGCGCGTTTGTTTTTAAAATTCAGCAACATGGGGTGCAAAGTGGGCGGGGTTACAGCAAATAACGCACAATATCTCGTCAGAAACCGAACCGGCGCAAACGCTCATTTTTGCGGCGCAAATCAGCGCAAACGCGGCGCTAACGAATGGTATATTTTTATTCAGGTTTTACAAACATGGGGTGCCAACTTCACACAGCTGTATAAATGTCATTGGTCCCAAAAAAATGTCCGACATGTCCGCTGTAATATCACAGTCCCGATAAAAGTCACAGATTGCCGCCATTACTAGTAAAAAATATTAAAATCGTCATACATGAATTCTCATGGTTTGTAAACGCAGCATAAAAAATATTGTTTGGTTTTGTTCTTTTTTTTTTTTCAAAATTGTCGTTAATTTTTTGGTAATAGCGGTGATCAGAAGTGACACAGAGGGGATCAAATACCACCAAAAGACAGCTCTATTTGTGGGGGAAAGGGCGTCTATTTCGTTTGGATACAACATTGTGCGCCTGCGCAATTGTCCGTTAAAGCGACGCAGTGCTGAATCGCAAAAAGTGCTCTGATCCTACAGTGGGAAATCCTTCCGGTCCTTAAGTGATTAAAAACACAGGATTGTGATCTGTTTCCTATTCGTCTATCAGATCGGATGGCTGTCAGATGTAAATGGACAGGCGGTGTATTTCCATCCTATAGCAGAGTCCGCCCCATGTTAAAAGGGCCTTTTAAAGTGTCATGGAAATAGTATTGTTCCCTTGCTGACCAATCCTTTTAGAATATGAGTTCCCTGTACCTGCTGATGCTTTGACTTCACTGCTTTTAACCTGGAACAGATACAGAGATAAGGAACTCTGATGCTCATTCCAACTTTTTTCAGGTGTATGACTCAACAGTTTCCACCAGACACAATCAGGCATGTATAGCACTTTTAAAAGTGGACCAGCAATGATAGGGGCCCCTTGCCTTTTATATGACAGAATCACTTTAAATATTTACACCAGCTCTTGCAAGCATACACTGCAAGTACCTTTTATTAGTTTAAAAGGCATATTTTGTGTACCAGAGGAGGCCCCAATATGAGGAATGCTGCTTTAGACCTTTGTTTCATCCTTAACCAGGTCCACACTGCCTACCGTCTATTTACGGCGGCAGTGTGGACGATGGGCGCGAATCGCTGTAAAAAAGTGTCGATCTGCGAGTGGCCGCTAGGGTGCTTGTAGGGTGCTAGTGTGCCCGCGGCTTGGGCGGACCCGATGTCCTCTGGCGAGCCGCGATGAGCGGCCACAGGCAAAGAACGGGGAACCGCCTATGTAAACACGGCGGTTCCCCGCTCTGTTAGTGGGGGCATGGGAGATCTACTGATTCCTGTCACTGGGATCAGTTAGATCTCTCATGCCCATGGTAGCCCAGCCTCCCCAGAGTAAGAACACACCCAGGGAACATAGTTAACCCCTAGATCGGCCCCTGCAGGTTAACCCCTTCACTGCCAATAACATTTATACAGTAATCAGTGGACATTTAAATTTCTGATTGCTGTATAAATGTCATTGGTCCCAAAAAAGTGTCAAAAATGTCCGACATATCCGCTGCAAGTACCGCTAAAATTCGCAGATCGCCGCCATTACTAGTAAAAAAAAAAATAAAAACCCCAGAAATTAATTCTCATCATCTGTAAACGCGGCCACTTTTGCGCAAACCAATCAATAAACGCCGATTGCGATTTTTCTTTTTTTAGCACAAATATGAGGAAGAATATAACCGATAAAAAAAAAAATTTTTATATATTTTTTTTTTTTGGATTTGTATTTTAGCAAAAAGTAAGAAATTTGGGTTTTTTTGCAAAATTTTCGCTATTCTTTTGTTTATAGCGGTGATCAGAAATGATGCAGAGGTGATCAAATACCACTAAAATAAAGCTCTATTTGTGGGGAAAAAAGGACGCAAATTTCGTTTGGGTACAACGTTGCATGACCGCGCAATTGTCAGTTAAAGCGACGCAGCGCCGAATCGCAAAAAGTGCTCTGGTCCTAACTTGGGAAATTCTTCCGGGGTTGAAGTGGTTAAGTTTGAACTCTGGCACAATTTTGGCATCCCGCAATGCTGGTGCCCTTCAAAAGTCTGCTGAGGCATTTTATACACAAATATGTAAAAAAAAAAAAATATATATATATATATATATATATACAAATATAACTTTGTTGACTTTGTTTTTAACCTAGTAAGTCATGTAATATATATTGTTTTTTATTAATTTCCAGGTTGACTTTCAAATTATGCCACATGTACTGGAACTGGCCTGGGACCATCCGTGTGCCAGCCCCCTGCAAATATGCCCACAAGTTGGCATTCCTGTCTGGCGAGTTCCTTCACCATGAGCCTTCGATTCTGCTGTGTGACAAGCTCTTCTTTCTTTAAACTTCGCTGTTAGGAGCAGTAGTTGTTTTACAGTCCTTGTCCTCACACACGTTTGAACTAGAAAAAAAACCTTTAAAGCATTTAGTTTTATTGTTATACCCAAGCTGAAGCAGAAGTAAACTGCCATAGTAAATTGAAACTTGTAATGTATGCACAGCATATTTGCACATTATGATGCATTTACCCAGCTCAGTGTACAGTTACAGAAAAGTGCTGTCAAGCAGGTAGGATATATGACCAAAGAAACTCGTACACAGTCTTTTCAGTTTTAAAAAGCCTGCCTGTCAGCACTTAAAAAAAAAACAAAAAAAAACTTCTGTTTTACGACATAGCTTGAGTTTGTTTCATTTTAGAATTTTTTTATGTTTTGTTCCTGGTGTTAAGGTCTTTTCGGACTTGTTTCTGACCACCTAGAGATTAAAGAATAACAGGAATGCTGTGTTCTCTGGTGTATGTTGTTGGCGCCTGCGGTACTTGTCATTTTCAGAGTACCCCATTGTAGAACTCATTGGTAAGTTGTGGTACTTGGTTGGTCCCCCAAAATCAAAAAATATAAAAGGAGCTTGTACAGCTTGCTCTGGAAGTTAAAGGTTACTTTGTGATGTTCTGTGTGGCTTGCCTTACAGTGCTTCACACCTGCTTAAATATTTATTTTGTTCTTATCAGGGTGTCCTCTATATTGTGACAGATTTGACAATTTGTTTAGGATGTCATTTCATCCTTGGTAATTTTCTGTTCTATGAGACTCGTGGATTCCTCATAAAAGATGAGAGAAATTAAGCTCTTTTCAAATTTGTTGACCTTTTCGATGATTCAGCAATAATGAGGACTGGATGTTAGTGGTCTTGTGGATACTTAGCGCTGATTTTTTTTTTCCTAAATGCAGCTTCCCTAACCAACTTTCCCTCTTATTGCAACTGATTTCAGTAAAAGATCAGACTTTAGACAATCCCTCCAATGAAAGTTAATAAATAACTGAGCAAGTGAAAAAAACTTGTCTTAAAAAGCCCTTTAGGACCTGTCTTTTTTTGCAGAAGCCATAATGTTGCTAATGTGGCTTTGTGTTGAGTTATTTTGAGGGGACAGCAAATTTACACTCATACAAGCTGTACACTCACTACTTTACATTGTAGCAAAGTGTCATTTCTTCAGTGTTGTCACAAGGAAATATACAATAAAATATTTACAAAAATGGGAGGGGTGTACTCACTTTTGTGACATACTGTACATGTCTGCTGACATTTACATTCACTTTATTGAAAAACTTAGTGGATGTAAACCCTCACATATACCCAGTGAAGTGAACAGCCTCCGGTGATACTCAGTGATGAAACAAATCCTCCTACATAAGTTTTATTTGTGTATCTGCTGTCTTCACCTTAAGGCCTCATACACACGGATGTTTTTTGACGCCAGAGTTTTTTTGCAGCTCTCCATGTTAGTAAATGGCCCCATAAAAACGCTGACGTTTTTTAGCTGTAGAGGGCGTCGGCGTTAGCTGAAACTAGAACCCATAGCCAGAGTGTTCTGAGGCTGTAACATTTTGGCGTTTTTGACGCCGACGCCTCAAACGCTCACTAACGCCGTACCTGTGTTTTTGAGGCCGACGTTTTTAGGTTGACAAATAGCAAAGGATTTTTTTTTCAGCACTTTTTGATCAGCACTGAGTGTAAAGTCAGGGCATACAGCCATAACAGCTGTTTGAAGGAAAGGCACCCCCCCCCCCCTCCACATTGGCAGAAACTCTGAGAGCTGTCCTGTGACACAGCAAGATCTCTGCTAATCTATTTATAGCTACCTCCCCGACACAAAATTCAGCCTGGTTTTATCACGTGTCTAAGAACTTGTCAGTAGTAGAATGGAGCAGGAGAAAGCCACGGGACTTAGTGCTTTGAAGAGAGATAAGAAAACACTGCAGATATGTGCCTGGCTCAAATTTCATGAATCGGGTTTCATTCACTTTAAGGCTTCATGCACATAGGACGTTAAAAAAACATCAGTAGCTTATCAGTGATTTTTTTTCAGCATTTACCAGCGTTCTATTACCTGCGTTTTTGAGCATTTTTTCACGTTTTTAAAGGACCAGCTTTTTTTTTTTCCAATTGATCTAAAACGTCCAAAAACGTTGGGGATCGACGTTTAGCCACGTTTTTTGAGCGTTTGAACATTTTTACAGCTGAAAAACGTTTCTCAGAACCCACTGGTCTTGGGGGTTTTTTTACAGCTCAAAAACGTCACTGCTAATAACAGTTGATAACAGCCTATGTGTGTATGAACACATAGGATAACATTATGGAGGGTTTGACTAGAAAAAACCGTCTGCAGCTTAAAACAGCTGCTGTAAAACAGTCAACAAATGTCCTGTGTGCATGAGGCCTAAGTGTTATTTTTCTGAGCCCCTTGGTCCTGGGGTGAATATATTGTGGCAGGGCTTGACAAATTTGCTTAGAATCTATGAGTCAGCTAAAAAGGTTAGGAGCCATTTTTTTACCGTAGTGTGGGTTGTCAGCACCTGGGGTAAGGCAAGTAATTTGCACCCCCCTAACATACAGCAGAGCAGTCACTCCAACATAACACCCTTACATCAGGGTTATAGGCTGGCCAGAAAGAGTGACACCAAAAACCTGTTATAGGGGAAACTTTTTATTATGCCGAATGTATCCTGACTGCGGCATGTAAAACGCCCTCATCTGCTGCCCTAATGCAGCTTAAGGGTGGCAAAAACATGTCTCTGCTGCACATCTAAATGAACCCTTAGTGACACTTTAAATAAAATACAAAAAAGGATGAAAGAATTATTACAGTGCTGCTGATCTTCTGCTGCCTCTTTGCAACTACTTCCTGCCTACATGGGTGGGTTTCTGGTCACCATGAAATACTGGAGCCCAGCTCCACAAAGAGTGGTAATGGTTGATGGTATACAGTGCTTTATCACAATTTTGTTGCTTAGAATAAAGATCACAATTCTCGCGGTGCAACATCAACTTTTACATTATACAAAAAAATGGGCTAACTTTACTGTTTTTAGTTTTTTTTTTAAACATTAAAAGTGTATTTTTTCCAAAAAAAAATGCGTTGAAATACCGCTGCGCAAATACCATGTGACAAAATATTGCAACAACCACCATTTTATTCTCTAGGGTCTCTGCTAAAGAAATATATATAATGTTTGCTGGTTTAAAGTCATTTTCTAGCAGAAAATATTTTTTTTACATGTAAGCAACATGTCAGAAAAGGTTTAGTCTTTAAGCGGTTAAACTTCCTTTAGCTAGAGACAGAATAAATGCTTTTGATCTAAAACGAAAAGATATACATTGTATGTTTTGTATCTTCTGTGTTGATAGTTATCAACACAAACTGCCCAGTTTTTCTTTTTTTTCTTTAACAGCTGTCAGCTTAGGCAGAGAACGACTTGGAGATGTGGTTAGATAGTGAGGGGGCGGCTTCTGCTGCTCGCCAAGACACGGTTTTTGGGCGATCGGGAATTGTCGAGCTCTATATTATAGTATGGATTTATAGTAGCATTACTGGTGATTTATTATTGTTTGATTTTAGGTGCCAGCATGCCATTCTTTTACACCCTCTTCCCCTAAAATTTCATATTGTCATCATAGAGATTGACCACCTCTGAAAAATAGTGCTTTAACGTATCTTTTTTTTCTAAGCTAGAAATGACTGGCAAAATAGTTAATAGTTTTTTTTTTTCTTTTCAAAATACTCTTGGTAGTAAGAATCTTCAGCATCTAAGTTCTACACTAACATGAGTACCAATGCTATCTTGACAAAGCTCCACCTTACCCCCTGGGAGCCTTAAATCTACTTTCTATTTCAGCAATGTAACTCGCTAAGTTAACACAAATTTCGACCATGTTTCAGAGCAGCATGTTTATTGTATTGTGTCATTAGAAAAGGGTGGCTTTACTAACTTTATACCTCCCATTGTGTGCTTTGACTCATTTTATAGTGATCATTTTTACCTATAGGTAAGCCTATAAAAAAGGCTTACCTATAGGTACAATAAACATCTCGTAAATGTGCACAATTTAGGAGATATTTACTTGTGAATCCGACGGTGACGTCAGTGGCACATGCGCTGTGAAGGAACGGCATACCTGTGTCGTTCCTTCAGAGCCCTGTGCCGTGAACAGCGGCTCCTTCGCGGCAGTGACGTCATCCTGGCTTGTCCAATCAAAGGACCGGAGTCCACCAACTCGGAAGGAAAACCGGGTGAAAATGGAAGCCCTGTTAGCGGTGACAGCGCGCCGCTGGAGGGCTTCGTTTTAAGGGAAGTTTCACATAACATTGCCATGAAGGAGGAATTTTTATTTTTTATTCACGGAGTTTACTACCGCTTTAAAGCGGCCAAGTTATCCATGCATATATAAATGCTATGTTCATCACACTCAGCTGAGGAAGCTACATGGTTGAGCAGCAGAACTTCTTCAGCATTACAGAACAAGCCCAGTTAAATGTGATTACTACTAGGTATATCTATGACCTGGAAAAAAGAAAACATTCACAGACATACTTGCAAATTCCAAAATTCACAGTTGCAAATGCAGTTGCCAATGAAAGGTGTCCATATTTGCAACAATGCAAAAGCTCAAAGTTACTATGTGACTTAAATAAAACGTCACAATAAAGTGGTTGTTGCAGATCCTGCAGAATCCTACACTCCCAGGAGGGCCCTTTTTTTCGATCCCCCACTGTGCTTTGCTTCCACCTGCCAAGTCCCTACATCACTACAGAACACAGGGCTCTCTTGTATTTTATTGTATTATAACTGTGTTGTCTCCCTTTATATTGTAAAGCGCTGCACAAAATGTTGGCGTTATATAAATCCTGTATAATAATAATAGAGGACCTGGAGATCAAACCAATTCAGCAGGGAGTCAGAAATCTGAAAGGATCTTTACCTGACAGTTTGCCTTCAATACTGCAGAGATTGGTCAGACCGCAGGAAAGGTGAATGTTTAATGTCTTCACTGCAAGTAACAATTGATGTGTTGTGCGATATCTTTTTTACTAGAGGTATATACAATCACCTGATGGTGCCGGCTTTAACACACTCAGCTTAAGCTGGCCATACATGATTCCAATAAAACATTCCTCCATCCACACAAATGAGGTGGATGGAGAAATTCCCCCACTGGAACATAGTATATTGACATGGGCACCTGCCACTGTCAGAGGACCCATATCAGTGGCTGCAGCTGATTGGTGGACAGTTTTCCAGTATGTCTGCTTGACAGAGATTGATTAAACAATTGACTTTCCAGTTGGGGAGCCCATACACTGATGCAAATTTAGCCAATCCAACTTTAGATATATGTTTTGTGTATGATAGTGTTAGTAATACTAATGGAATCTGCCACAAATTTAGAAAAACAGAAAACATCTTGCAAAAGAAAACTATTTTTCTTTCTTCTCCTTGAGGACCACAGGAAATTTTAAGTCGAACAGTCTGAATGATTTGGCACTAGCAAAAGAAAAACTGTAGCCCAGGGTATAATCTCTCCTACAACAAGCATGCCTGTGTATTTTCTTCAGCTATACTGTTGTAAAGGCTAACCTGTTTTTTGTAACAATTTTTTCCTAAATCCACTCTTCTCTACACTGCTGCTAGAGATTTTGCCTCACTATACAGCTATCTGTCATGGTCCTCCCCAGTCTGGATTTTGGACCATTACGAACCCAGAATCTGCTAGAATAAATAATGCAGGGCTAGCCTGGAAGTGACCTGACACTGGGTTCCATGTGGGGTGTTTTCTAGACTCTGGTTAAATTGGCTAAAAAGAAATTTCCAAGTCCAGAGCCACTGGCATTGCCTCTGCGCTGGCCTGTCTCTTAAGATTCACTTATTGAGTAAGCTGGTTAGCCAAAGCACCCTCATTTACGTTAATCTCTGGGCGCCAATAATCACCATTTCCTTCTGGTTTTGCAGTGGAAGATATTTACACCGTGGTACAGAGTGCTGATGTCATGCACTGGATGTAATGTTTTCTGCACCTGCTATACAGCCTGGAGGAAGCATCCCCGCTGCTGCTCCTGTTGCAAGTGACATATGGAACTTCGATTTTTGAGATATTCCCGCTGCCCATCTACATTTACTTTAAACACCTCTGGCCAGCCGACCCTCTGGTCATAGACCCTTTCCAACTATCCAGGTTGTGTTACTTAAAGCGGTAGTAAACCCATGCATTTAACAGGTTAAAAACCAGTCACATTTCCGGCATGTGCCGGAAATGTAACACTCCCATTGGTTGTGATCTAAACCATACTGTCAAACCATCCAATAGCTGGTGTCATAGCTGTTCACATGTGCAGCATCATGGCAGTTGTAAATTAAACAGAGGCCAAGATGGCAGCTTCCTTGGCTGAAAATCATAGGAGGGTTTACTACCACTTTAAGCCTTGTCTCTTACCATGTGCCAGTATGTTACCTAACCATGTTAAAGTGGGAGTAAACTCCCATCTCTGACTCTTACCTATAGGTAAGCCTATAATAAGGCTTACCTATTGGTAGGGTAAATAGCTCTTAAACATGCACCCTTTAGGAGATATTTACTGTACATGCAGCCAGTGACATCACAGCCATTCCTTCAGAGCCCTGTGCCGTGCTGCGGCTCCCGCATGCATACTTGGGAGCACCTGCAGCGGTGGCAGCTCAGCACTGTAGGGACTTTGTTTTAATGTAAGTTTGACAACTTACGGACCTCCCACCGTCGTTCTACGTCGGTCCTTTGCAGTTGAATACCGTTGTTATGGCAGCGCATAGCTGCCATAACCCCGGTATCCTTTTCAATGTCGGGCAGTCCGCTTTCAGATAAAAGTGGTCTCTGCGGGGGATTCTCCGAATTATCACATTTATCTGTCGCAGGAGAGGTCTTTTTGACCCCAAATCTCACATTAAAGAGGTCCTGTCATGCTTTTTTTTTCTATTACAAGGTTCATTCCTTGTAATAGGAATAAAAGTGATCCAAAAAAATGTTAAAGGGACAGTGTAAAAATTAAAAGTAAGATAGAAAAAAAAAATTTAAAGGGCCCCGTCCCTGTGAGCTTGCCCGCAGAAGCGAATACATACGTAAATCGCACCCACATATGAAAACAGTGTTTAAATCACACATGTGAGTTATCGCCGCGATCTTTGGAGCGAGAGCAATAATTCTAGCTCTAGACCTCCTCTGTAACTCAAAACTGGTAACCTGTAGGAATTTTTAAACGTTGCCGATGGAGATTTTTTGTCGACATTCCATGAGCAGGCGCAATTTACTCGGCGTAACATTATTTTTCACAATATAAAAAGAAAATGTAACTTTACTTTCTTATTTTTTTAATTTAAAAAAAAGTATTTTTTTTCCCCAAAAAAATTGCGTTTTTAAGACCACTGCGCAAATACGTGTGACATAAAGTTTTGCAAAGACTACCATTTTATTCTCTAGGGTTTCCGAAAAAAATATATAATGTTTGGGGCTTCTAAGTAATTTTCTAGCAAAAAAACTGATTTTAACTTGTAAACACCAAGTGTAAAAAATAGGCCCGGTCCTTAAGTGGTTAACATAATGTGCTAATATGCAATGAATACTAGCACATTATGCCTTTACCTTGCAAGGTACAAAAAAAAAAGTTTACTACCGCTTTAAGTCCACAACATGTAGGATTCTAGATGGGTGGGAGGGACAGTTCAACTGTATTGAGTGTCTTCAACTCACTTTCTACTAATGGGTCAAGGAATGCTTGTAGCGTAATCGCTGATGGTGCAGACGTCATCAACTTAGTCATATTAGGAGTCATCCTTGACTCAGGTGTGGTTAGATCATCTGTCCTCTCGACTGAGTGGTTCAGTGCACTAGCAGATTTAGATAAACGAACCAATTGAAGCCAGACTCCAGCTAACACTGTACAAGTAAAGCATATACAGCAAACTTTTTTTCTTTTAGAATAAAGGTTTTGCATGAATAAAATCTGATCTTTGTAAGCACCTTTGTCGGTGGTAAATGGTTTGTCTCGTCTCTGTAACTGATACATTCTGTTTGAGAGCTTGTTCTTTTGAAAAATAACACTGATTGGCAGGATCACCAGATAAAGAGAAAAAAGCCTGAAAAATCAATGCAGCCATATGTAAATGTTTGGGTTTAATAGCGCTTGATCCATGGTGGTGGTAGCAGGAGTTATACCCTGGGTTGACCTATAGTTGTTTGCCTGTGCATTCCTCCTATAGGTGGCAGTATAATATGAGGGTTTGATACTTCCTCTGTGTTCCTCAGTGGACTCCCAAGAAAACAATTTCATAGTGAGTATAAACATTCTGTTCTAGTTACCTGTGTCAATGACCAATGGTATAATTTTCAGGGTCCTGCAGAGCAAAACCCCAGGAGAATGTTCAGGCTCAGCAGTCTGACACACACTTAGATGAAGATTCTGTGAGCAGTTTTGCTCTGCAATGAGTAAAGATTTCACACATGGGTACATATAGATGGTCTTCTTTTGCAGGTTTTTTTTATTTTTTTAAGCCTGACAGAATGGTTTAAAAGGCCAATGTCTGGAAAAAAAAAATTCAGTTTTAGCTTGGCAAATGGTTTTTCATTCACTAACCTATTTTTACTCTGTGAAGAGTTCAGAGGCAGGATTACCATTTAATAATTTGTGATCCTCTTGGATTAAAAAAAATAATAATTTGTGATTCACCCCCTCCCACAGGACTGTAATTGCAGTGGCACCTATTAATTTCTTTTCAGTGAGGATATCAAGAGAACACTTTGGTTTTCCTCTATAATTGCTGCAGCAGAACATGGTACTGGTGGGGATATGTATTAACACTGTGATCTTCAAGATCTATCTAAGATATCAGCAGCCATATAAAACTGAAACATGTTTTTTTTTTTTTTTATGCTGCCATATAGATGAAAAAAGGCAAAGTCCAAATGTAAGAATACAATTATCACACATCTGTTCGTGGCGTGACTTCATCACCAAATTAAGAATTCCTCAGACACTGACATTTTAAATGTTTGTCTCCAAAATGTTACCAGCAAAACCACCTGTTAATGTATGCAAGGTTAGGTTTTATTTATTAGTAATTAAAACTCCATCCCAGTGCTGACCTTTTTCTGAAAAACTAGTTGCCTGTAATGATTTGGCTTTAGAGCCTCCTAGTACAGGCCCGGGCTGTGTTCTCCCCATCCTCTATTGCTGTATACACAAGGTTTTATTACCCACTCCCTATCTCCTGCAAGGGCTGCTCATCTGGCAGCAGGAAATGTGGTTAGGTGACAGGTAATCAGTCTGATCTATCGATCCTGTGTCACCTTCTGAATGGAGGAGGGGGAGAGCACAGCACAAACCCGCACCTCCTCCCGACTCTCGCATGTGTGCCGCTGTCACTTCTCAATTAACTTTTTTCCTGCAACAGGCTATCCTGCCCTCCCCAGAATGTCCATGGGATGGACGGCTTGGGGGGGGGGGGGGGCTCAATGAAAATCTGGTAAGGGCCAAGGCCCCCCTAAACCCAGCCATGCTTCTTGTACCTGTGACACCTATACAAAAAATGGTAGGTTGTTACCAAGACACCAAAGCAATAAAAACAAACTTTTCTCACAATAGTTAAAATTTGTCCTATGTTGAGGAGCATTCCATCTTTGTGGCACTTCTGGTCTCACAGATGGCGATAAAAACCCATCAGAGTATGTAACTCTCACTATTCAGACTGCAGTTGGTCTTACATAATGTGCTAATAAGACCTTGTTTATACTTGTGTTTGGGGGACAGTTTTTACAGCTCCCTCTTATGCTGCAAACACAGCAGATGGGTGAATACATATGCCACAGCAAAAATTATCTCTGCTGTTGTGTTAAGCGGGCAGTACCACCCACTGAACATGACCCATTCAACTAGTGCATGGTTCAGAGGGTTAAAGTAGAGTGAGGAGGCAGATCGCTCTTCAGAGCAACGCTAGTGTAAACTAGCTCTAGGGGAATGAAAGTCACCTGACCTTTGATTTGTTGTGTTAGTGAACACCCGTGCTTTCAAATCAGCTGTTCACCACACACTATTTTGCAGAGTAAACCAACGGTATGCACATCATGTTTTGTGTCTTCTGATAGATATATATATTTATTTATGATAGAGCCAAATCCTTTCCTCTGCATTAACATGCAGAGACAGAGGAGCAGCTGCATATAAAGAGGAATCTTTGAATTGTCTCTGGAAAACAGCTTACATATGCATGCATCCCGACATACAAGTGTTTTGAATTGAAAGGGGCTTAGCGTTATTATGCTGCGATAAGAGGATTCAACTATAGGATAACTGTACTCTCCACAGAATCTTCCATACAGAAATAAAAAGAAAGGCACAGGTAGGTCAATATTCACTCGTTCTCCAAATTTTTCAATTTTAAGTTGCCAACAAATAACGTGATTGCTTTTACCCACGTCCAGTCATTGTTCCATTGTGTGAGGACAAATAACATTCTGCATTGTTCAGCTACCAGTGAAATAATTTTATGTTTGCTTATATCAAAGAACAGAACATGTTGCCATTAAAAAGAATTAACAGTTCAGCCCAAGAATACCACAGACATTTGTATGGCAGAAAAAAATCCCATTTTCCCATGTTTTATCCTTTTAAGGACTCTCGAAGTACAGAAAGAAACCTGTTGATCTTTCCGAAATGAACGCTGCTCCAAAATTCTGTTGTGGGTTAACAACACAGCATTTTGTAGACTGTATGGTGTCAGACCAATAAGAACCTGGGAGTGGCAATTCGACTCAAGATAACAAAGGGTATCAAACACATTTACCAATCAGATGTAAGATGGATACCATCTACTGCTAAGCAAGAATGTTTATTTTGCAGGAAGAAAATACCAATTTAAAATTCCCCTACTAGTTATCTAAATACAGTATGCTTTATCATAAACTAATGTGAAAGGGAAGACATCACAATATAATATAGGAGCTGGCTTTGATGACCCGTGTGGGCCCTTGACATTGTCATCCTTACCTTTGTTTTGCCACTTAGTGACCCAGCACAAGCTAGTGCATATTGTGTCTCCACACCCCATATGTGCTTGCTTGTTCCAGGTCAGTAAATGTAATGTAACCAGCTTCAGAACAAAAGTCATCAGCAGCAGATGTCATAATTGTATTGCAGCAACTTTGTTTTGAAACATTGGTTTATGACAATCTGAGTATGTTACAATAAAGAAATACTATAGTACATAAAGTATTTTTCATGTTCTCACAAATGTTAACAGAAAATCTTTTCATTTCTTAGCAGCTCCCATGCTGCAATCAACCTTTTGCACAGCATATCCTCAACAGGCAGCTCACCCTTGGTTCAGGGGTGCAAGGCCTGGTGGAGAGGAGAGTAACAGGCCCTTCCACAGTGGGGGGGAAAGGGAGACGACCAGAGTACTGCAGGAGGGGGTCATGCTCCTAGCTATTCCCTTCCCACACTTATCCCTCAGGTGCTTGCCCGGGAGCAGAGAGAGTTTGGTCAGGGATGTTCTAGCGAGTGATAATTTTGGAAATCCTAGGACACTGTGACAAATCAAAAAACCAAGGAAATGGATTCAGTGGGTGATCAACCGTTGAGAATCACTGGTGTAGCCCTTTCCTCCCAAGCCTTTCACTCCCTGTCTTGCCTCTTTGATTTGTTGGATTTTTGTTCAGTCATTGAGGCTTGGCGCATCATATGTATTTGGCATTACCCAGGGTAGTCTGCATACAAATTCAGTTTTCCTAGGAATGCCCACTTCTCCTGATAGGTATTCACCCCTCAAGGTATTTTGATATTTGCATAACCTCTCCCAAAGAACCAGCCCACTGCTTGCATAAGGGACCATGAGGAGAACTGAGGCGGGGTGCTGTGATGTTTTACTTTTACTTACCTGATCCCTAATTCGATCCAACTCTTCTGGGTCTCGCTGGCTTTGCTGGGGCAGCGAGAGCCATTGGCTGCCAGTGCTGTCAATCAAAGCCAGGGACATGGGAGTGAGAGGCAGGGCCAAGTACTGCTGTCTGTGTCAATGGACGCAGCAGCAAGGCTCAGGAGAGAGCACCCATGAGTGCCCCCACGGGAATCAGCTTCCCATGGGGCACCGGACAGAGAGGGGCCAGGAGCACCCGCGGGGGACCTGAGAAGAGGAGGTTCGCGGGCGCTCAAAGCAGGTAAGTATAGACATGTTTTGTTTTTTAAATTAAACTTACAATCGCTGAAGTTTGGGCTGGAAAATAAAAATTAGGAAAACTGTCTATTGGTCAGCAGCTGCATCCTTTGATCAGTGTATTCTGACAGTTGCGGGTGCTGCTGTCAAAATAGAATTTCCAAGCAAAAAAGAGGGGGGGGGGTGGTCCTTCATTCACCTCATTTGTGCGATTTTTTTTTTTTTCTTCAGCTCACTTGCAGAATGAATGGTAAGAAAATAAACTATCAGTATATGGCCAGCTTTAGGCTTGACCACTGGGCACTTAAACCTCCTTAACAACCAGACCAATTTTCAGCTTTCAGTGCTCTCACATTTTGAATGACAATTAGTCATGCAACACTGTACCCATATGAAATTTGCATCCTTTTTTTCACACAAATAGAGCTTTCTTTTGGCGGTACTTAATCACCGCTGGATTTTTTATTTAGTATAATTTAAAAAAGACCAAAAAGTTTGTAAAAAAATGAATATTTCTGTTTTGCAAATTAGTAATTTTTCTTCATAAATTTTGGCCAAAATATATACTGCTACATATCTTTGGTAAAAAAAACAAAAAACAAATTAGTGTATATTATTTGGTCTTTGCGAAGGTTATAGAGTCTACAAGCTATGGTGCCAATCACTGAATATTGATCACACCTGATGTACTGACGACATCTCATTTCTTGAGACCCTAGCAAGCCAGGAAAGTACAAATACCCCACAAATGACCCTTTTGTGGAAAGTAGACATTCCTAGGTATTTAGTAAGAGGCATGGTGAATTTTTGGAAGTTGTCATTTTTTTCCCCACAATTCTTTGCAAATTTTTTTTTTCTTTCTCTTCACAAAATTGTCATATGTTAACAGGTTATTTCACACACCCAGCATATGCATACCACAAATTACACCCCAAAACACATTCTACTCCTCCTGAGTATGGCGATACCACATGTGTGAAACTTTTACACAGCCTGGCCACATACAGAGGCCCAGCATGCAGGGAGCACCATCAAGCGTTCTAGGAGCATAAATTACACATATAATTTCTTGACTACCTCTTGCACTTTTGAAGGTCCTGGAGCACCAAGACAATGGAAACGCTCAAAAAATTACCCCATTTTGGAAAGCAAACACCCCAACGTATATTCTAGGAGGTATAATGAGTCTTTTGAATATGTCATTTTTTCTGCAAGTTTTTGGAAAATGTGGAAAGAATTTTTTTTTTACACAAAGTTGTCCATTTATACAATATTTCTAACACACAGCATGTACCTAGCAAAAATTACACCCCACAAAATATTCTGCTACTCCTCCCAAGTATGGCGATACCACGTGTGACACACTTACACAGCCTGACCACATACAGAGGGCCAAAATGCAGGGAGCACTGTCAGGTGTTCTAGGGGCATACATTTCAAATCTAATTTGACTACCTTTTGCACTATTGTGAGGCAGTGTGCTGGCATGGATAGGCACTGTAGTGGCACGGATAGTCACTGTAGTGGCACGGATGGGCAGTGTAGTGGCACGGATGAGCAGTGTAGTGGCACGAATGGGCACTGTAGTGGCACGGATGTGTCATGAATGAGAACTGATGTGGTATGGATGAGCATGAATGAGATACAAATGAGCCATGGATGAGCACGGATGGGAATGACTGAGCTCAAATGGGGATGGATGAGCACGGATGGGGATGACTGAGCATGGATGGGGTGAGGATGGGTGGGTGAGCATGGATGGGGTGAGGATGGTGGGGGGTGCAGCCTGTCCCCCACTGTCACTTAGCGCTGTGGGCATTACACACCGCCCACAGCGCTGTACATGTCCTTTCTCTCCTCACACAACACCAATCGGAGAGGAGAGAGAAAAGCCAGCGGAAGCGCCGGCTTGTTTACATGTGAACGCTCCGTCAATTGACGGAGCGATCACGTGGTGAAAGGCCGCTCACAGCGGACATTCACTGTGATCCGTGATGCGCTGGGTCCCCTGGACCCGGCGGTCACGGATGTTCCCGTGTGCGCGCCCTAGGGGGTGTGCGGGAAGCGCGATTCTGGGAGGACGTCAATAGACGTCCTCCCAGTGTTAAGCAACCGCCCTGTAGCCGTCATTTGGCTATGGGCCGGTTGTTAAGTGGTTAATAATGTTTACCATGTGCACACATCTATGGTACCTGTAATAATTCTGAGGGGCATTATTTCTATGAAACACAAATGCTTCTGTCCCTGCCTGCATATTGCTGCATACTACTATTGAACATTATCCTCTTCACGCCCGCGCTATAGCCGAAAGACCTACATTTCCAGGAGGGAGTCCATGAGACTCAACTGACCACAGATTGGAGTAGGGGTGATCCCGGCCCCTTACCATGTGATCAGCTGTCAGCCAATGACATCTGATCCTGTGATGCAATTAGTCAGTAATTGGCTTTTTTTTTTCACTAATGACAGCGTGAGGAGAAAAAAAAATAGCATATTTTTTTTTACATAAAGTTGTCCATTTATAAGTTATTTCCAGTACATGGCAAAAATGACACCCCAAAATACATTCTGCTACTCCTCCTGAGTATGGCAGTACCACATGTGTGAGACTTTTACACAGCCTGGACACACACAGAGGCCCAACATTGAACTAGCACCTCCAGGCGTTTTAGAAGCATAAATTACACATCTCATGTCTCAACCACCTATTACAATTCTGAAGGCCCTGGAGCACCAGGACAATGGAAACGCCCACAAAATGACCCCATTTTGGAAAGCTAACACCCCAACGTATAATCTATGAGGCATGATGAGTCTTTTGAACGGTTCATTTTTTTCCAGAAGTTTTTGGAAAATGTAGGAAAAAAATGAAAATGCATTTTTTTTTACATAAAGTTGTCCATTTATAAGGTATTTCCAACACATAGCATGTACATGGCAAAAATGACACCCCAAAATACATTCTGCTACTCCTCCTGAGTATGACGATACCACATGTGTGAGACTTTTACACAGCCTGGACACATACAGAGGCCCAAAATGCAAGGAAGACCGTCAGGTGTTCTAAAGACACATAGCATTACAAATACCAAGAATTACACCCAAAAATACATTCTGCTGAGTAAAGGGTAAACAAAACATTACCTGTGGTTTTAGTATTGCAGCTGTCCACAGGAGGATAGCACTGGTCCAGGCAGCAGGCAGGGACTTGGTCAGCTACAGCGAACACAATTGTCCAGGCAACCGACAGTGAATGCAATTGTCCAGGCAACAGGCGGGAAAACTGTCCATAGTACAGGCAGGGATATTGTCCATATACAGTCCAGGGTCAGTGCAGGCAGAGATGTTGTCAACAGTGCCAAAATATTGGTCCTGGTATTAGGACAGTGAACACAATTGAACAGGCATGAATACTATAGTCAGTGCAGGCAGCAGGCAAGGATATTGTCCACATACAGCCCAAGGTCAGTGCAGACGGATATTGTCAATAGTGCCATAATATTGGTCCTAGTTGCAGGCAGAAACATGGTCCATAGTCCAGGTAGCAGCAGAGGTGTGGTCAGTTCATCCGACAGGCAGAGGCATGATGGCAATAAGTCCTGCAGGCAGAAGTAGGGCCTCGGTCAGGACAGAATGGGGACGGGGTAGAGGCTTCTCCCACCCAATCTCTTTGAAGCCTCCGAGTCTCCAGACCCTAATCTGGGAGAGAGAAAACAATGTTTTCTTCCAGAAAAAACATTCTGGAGCCCCTCACATATGTGAGACCCCTGTGTTGTGAATCCCACTACTCCAGTTGCAGGGTACTAGATCAGTCCAAAAGGCAGGCAAAAACGTGGTCAAACAGTCCAAGGTGAGTTCCAGATCAGGCAGACGTATGTACAAAATCGGTAGGCAGAAGTGTGGTCGAATAACAGTCCAGGGTCAGTTCCAGATCAGGCAGAAGTATGTACAAAATCGGTAGGCAGAAGCATGGTCGAATGACAAGCCAGGGTCAGTTCCAGAGCAGGCAGTGGCATAAGGGGTGCAAACTTGAAAAAGAAACTGGGGCATCAATAATTGAGTCACCTATGCATAGACCTGGTTGGGAAGGGCACTGGGCACAATGATAAGCGGTGTCTTTTCTAACTCCACTACTAGAGCACACCCGGCATCTTTTCTGGCATCTTTGGTCTGGGAGGGATTTTATCAGGGAAATGGCGCTCGGAGAGTCTATTACACACATCAGTTCTAATATTTTCCGGTGGGCCCTTGGGGTATAAAAGTGTGGTGATGATATCCTCCTGGTAGGCAAGGAAGGGTTTGGGGTTTACTGTGGAATTTCGATATATGACATGGGTATTGTATATGGCCAAATGAAAAAAATAGAGGGCAACTTTTTTTTATACCAGTGGTATGTTTGTCTGGTAGGTAAATAGGGTTCCACCATTTGATCATCTAGATCGACTCCTCCCATATACAGGTTTTAATCATGGATACAAATGGGTTTCTGTAGTGGGCCATTTCTTCTGGGGATCTCTACCAGTGAATTATTGTGTATAGATGTTAACATGTACACATCTCTTCGTTCCCTCCACTTCACAGCCAGAACTTCCTCATTACGTAGACTTGCCGTCTCCTTTTCCAAGCCTCATGTTCACTAGTCTTTGAGGAAAGCCCACCCGATTTTTTCTGGCTGTGCCACAAGCTGGTGTACTTTTCCTGTAGAGGTTCCGGAACAGGGGTAAGCTAGTGTACAAATTATCCACATACAGGTGGTAGCCTTTGTCCAGGAGGGGGTAGATTAGTTGCCAAACAATGTTACCGCTTGTGCCTAAATATTCTGGGCAATTGGGGGGATTCAGATGGGAGTCCTTCCCTTCATATACTCTGAAGGCCAAACATACCCCGTGGGTCAGTCGCACAATTTGTAGACCTTCACTCCATAGCGGGCCCTTTTGCTGGGTATGAATTGTTTTATTCCCAGCCTGCTGGAAAATTTCACCAGGGATTCGTCAATACATATATGCTGGTCCGGGGTAAATAATTGGGGAAATATTTCTGTAAAATAATTTAGAATTGGGCGAATCTTATAGAGCCGGTAATTGGGGGATTTCGGGGGGCACTGGGTATTTTCGTTAAAGTGTAAAAATCTCATGATCATGAAAAATCTTGTCCTTGGCATTATGGATGAGAAGACCAGCATGTGGTAGATGGGGCGGGTGGACCAGTAGGAGCGGAGTTCATTTTTGTTATTAAGTCCCATGCAGAACGTGAGGCCCAAAAAAGTTTTGAATTCTGCCACCGTTACCTCCACTCAAAGGGATGGGACTAATAGGAGTTTGGATTAGCCTGGATAAATTGGTGTCCATATAGGTTGCACTGGGCAACAATGGATCGCAGCATGTCCTCAGTAAAAACCAATTCAAAAAAATGAATGGGCAAAAAATTTTGTGTGTCCACCTGGACTCCTGGTTGGGCAGTAAAAGGGGGAATACTAGCTTCTCCTGAATTAGGAGGAAGCCACAAGGGGTGCTGGAGTGAGTAGGGAAGGCCGGCATGTGATCTCACCCTTTGGGACTGAGGTACAGCGGTGCTGGTGGATGGCACTGGGGTGCTGGAGGATAGCACAGCGGTGCTGGTGGATGGCACTGGGGTGCGGGTGGATGGCACAGTGGTGCTGGTGTATGGTATTGCCTCCTCACCAACGCGCCTTCGTCTGGCGGGTGGACAATATTCCTCTTCTGAGTCCAGCTCTGATTCGCTACTTGAGACGGGTTCATAGGCCATATCAGACTCAGCGGAACCTGCAGGAGAGAGCTCCTCATTGCTCTCATCGGCCGCAAGAATATTGTAGGCCTCCTCAGCAGAAAATGATCTCTTTGCCATTGTTGCAGCACTAATTGGCACTGACATGTGGCTCTGATGACAGGTCAGGTGGCAGTAAAACACGTGGCACTAATGACAGGTCAGGTGGCACTGATGACAGGTCAGGTGGCACTTTATGACACGTAGCACTGATGACGTGACACTTGATGGCACTGATGATATGTGGCGCTGACAGGTGGCAATGATGACAGATCAGGTGGTACTAACACGTGGCACTAATGACAGGTCAGGTGGCACTGATGACAGGTCAGGTGAAACTTTGACGTGGCACCGATGTGTGGCACTGACACGTACTGATCACAGGTCAGGTGGCACTGATGACGGGTCAGGAGGCACTGACAGGTCAGGTGGCACTATGACACTTGGTGGCACTGATATGTGGCACTGACAGGTGGCACTATGATGGGCACAGTAATGGGATATCTCACAGTAAGGCTTACTGTAATGCTGCAGCACAGATCGCTCTCTCTCTCCTCACACAGCGGTGTCTGTGTGAGGAGAGAAGGCAGGCAATGAGAGATGATCTCATATGTTTACATTTGAGATCATCTTTCGTTGGACCCGCCGATCACGTGGTAAACGGCAGCTGTGATTGGCCGTTTACCACAATCTGTGATAGGCTGTGTTCAAGGGACACAGCGAGTACAGATTCTGCCGGCTGCGCGATCGCGGGCCGGGAGCACGTGAAGGGGCGGACGTCTATTGACGTCCTCCCGGAGATTGAGATCCGCGCTGTAGCCATCTTTCGGCTATAGCGCGGATCTGTACAGGTTAATCTTTCAGTGGTCTTAAAGTTATGGCACTCTAGTCACTCTTATTCAGGCAGCCACAGATGCTGCTGCTGCCTGAATACAGTAGCCAACAGTGAAAATTCCTCCATTCACTATTTTTACCATGGATGGGGGAAATTTGATTTTCTCTAGTTCAGACTGTAAGCTGATTGAGAGAAATGTAAAAGTGTATGGCTGGCTTAATACACAATGGGGTTGATTTACTAAAGGCAAATATACTGTTCAGTTTCCAAAGAATACTCCATCATATGCAAGGGAAATAAAAAATCAGCTTTTTTGCTTTCACATGATTGGATGATAGAAATTAGCAGAGCTTCTCATATCTAGAGAAACTGCACTTTCAGCTGCAGTGCTCAGTAAATTTGCCTTTAGTAAATCAACCTTCCCATGCTGTAAGCTAGCAGATCATGTACAGTATCTCACAAAAGTGAGTACACCCCTCACATTTTTGTAAATATTTTATTATATATTTTCATGTGACAACACTGAAGAAATTACACTTTGCTACAATGTAAAGTAGTGAGTGTACAGCATGTATAACAGTGTAAATTTGCTGCCCCCTCAAAATAACCCAACACACAGCCATTAATGTCTAAACCACTAGCAGCAAAAGTGAGTACACCCCTAAGTGAAAATGTCCACATTGGGCCCAAAGTGGAAATATTTTGTGTGGCCACCATTATTTTCCAGGACTGCCTTAACCCATTTGGGCATTGAGTTCACCAGAGCTTCACAGGTTGCTACTGGAGACCTCTTTTACTCCTCCATGATGATATAACAGAGCTGGTGGATGTTGGAGATCTTGCGTTCTTCCACCTTCCGTTTGAAAATGCCCCACAGCTGCTCACTAGGGTTTAGGTCTGGAGACATGCTTGGCAAGTCCATCACCTTTACCATCAGCTTCTTTAGCAAAGCAGTGGTCGCCTTAGAGGTGTGTTTGGGGTCGTTATCATGTCGGAATACTGCCCTGCGGCCCAGTCTCTGAAGGTAGGGGATCATGCTCTACTTCAGTATGTCACAGTACATGTTGGCATTCATGGTTCCCTCAATCAGCTGTAGCTCCCCAATGCCGGCAGCACTGATGCAGCCCCAGACCATGACACTCCCACCAACATGGTTGACTGTAGGCAAGACACACTTGTCTTTGTACTCCTCTCCTGGTTGCCGCCACACACGCTTGACACCATCTGAACCAAATACGTTTATTTTGGTTTCATCAGACCACAGGAAATGGTTCCAGTAATCCATGTCCTGTGGTCTGCTTGTCTTCAGCAAACTGCAGGCTTTCTTGTGCATCATCTTTAGAAGAGGCTTCCTTCCGGGGCGACAGCCATGCAGGCCAATTTGATGCAGTGTGCGGCGTATGGTCTGAGCACTGACAGGCTGACACCCCACCCCTTCAACCTCTGCAGCAGTGCTGGCAGCACTCATTCATCTATTTCCCATAGACAATCTCAGGATATGACACTGAGCATGTGCACTCAACTTTAGTCGACCATTGCGAGGCCTGTTCTGAGTGGAACCCCTGTTAAACCACTGTATGGTCTTGGCCACCGTGCTGCAGTTCAATTTCATGGTCTTGGCAATTTTCTTATAGCCTAGGCCACCTTTATGTAGAGCAACAATTCTTTTTTTTCAGATCCTCAGAGAGTTCTTTGCCATGAGGTGCCATGTTGAACTTCCAGTGACTAGTATGAGTGAGAGCGATGACACCAAATTGAACATACCTGCTCCCCATTCAAACCTGAGACCATGTAACCCTAATGAGTCACGTGACATCCGGGAGGGAAAATGGCTAATTGTTCCCAATTTGGACATTTTCACTTAGGGGTGTACTCACTTTTGTTGCCAGCGGTTTAGACATTAATGGCTGTGTGTTATTTTGAGGGGACAGCAAATTTACACTGTTCTACAAAGCTGTACACTCACTATACATTGTAGCAAAGTGTCATTTCTTCAGTGTTGTCACATGAAAAGATATAATAAAATATTTACAAAAATGTGAGGGGTGTACTCACTTTTGTGAGACACTGTATATTAAATGCATTTGCAGCAAAAGTATTCCATTACAAAAACGGTGTAAGTAGTATACCCTGAGGGCTCATTCACACAGGTGCATTGGTCCATGTAGTGTGAAGAGCTGCACATACTGTGTTCATGCACCTGTGAAAATCAGAGCTGTGAGTCTGTACAACCACTTCTCCTTTGACAAAACCACTGCCAATGCACAGCTCAACACTGCTCAGAATTGATCAACAAATGGCTCTTCACGCTGTAGAGGCCAGTGACACCCTAGCGTGTTAAGTGGTAGCAAAATATAATAAGACGCTTCTTCTATTATGTCACTATTCACTGTATACAGCCTTTGCAATTTTAGCAAAAGTATAGTATAAATATATCCTAAGTCAGAGGTTGCTGTTATTCCATTTTATATGAGAGGGGTAATTTTTAGAAGTATATTTTGTCATGTCTTTTCTTGACGATTAAAAAGTATCAATGTGATATGTAACATATTTGTTTTCCTATATTGATTCTCACTGTTTATGTTCTGCATGATCATTTTCTGCTTGTTGCAATGGGCATTTCTTACTTTAGTATTGTACTTTTTTTTTTTTGTCCAATAAACAATGTTGTATTGAATACACAAAGCAGTAGCTGCTTTCATTTATGCTTTAGCAGCTCAATTCTGATTTAAAGCTGATCTCCACATTTAAAGTAGAACTATAGGCAAAACTTTTTTTAATTTTGGCTATAGTAAGGGAGAGTCATAACCTCTGTCAGTTTATTTTTTGCCATCTGTGTCCCATTGGGGAGATTTCACTTTCTGTCCCATAGCCAAAACAGGATGTAAGAGGAAATCCCTGCAAATTAAAGTGGTTGTATATCCTGACAAAAAAAAACCCAGTAAGGCAAAGGCATAATGAGCTAGTATGCACTGCAAACTAGCTAATTATGAAATATCTTAGAATGAAGCGCCCAAACCGCTGAGGGAGCTGACATGTTCCCTCAATGTTTCTTCCGGGTTTGTGGCTCCTGCGCTGTGAGTGGCCAGAGTCACTCCTGCCCATGCACGTGGGAGTCCTCCATTCTGGCAAGGTCCTGCACCATCTGCCGGATCTTCAGAGTGCATTCGCCGATGACGTCAACAGCTGCATGCAAGGTGAATATCTCCTAAAAACCGTACAGGAGATATTCATTTTACCCACAGGTAAGCCATATCATAGGTTTACCTGTAGGTAAAAATGTGCATGCGGGCATACAGCCGCTTTAAGAGAATCCCTTGGGGTCCCCTAGGTCACCAGAACTAGTGTCCCCATTGGAAGATTTCCCCTCTATTAATTTTCTGGGGGCAACCCAAAAATTGGGTTTTTCTTTCAATGATAATGGTAAGACAAGACAAACAGAGAAATGTGACAGTAGAAAAAGACAGAGTAGTCCATAGAGTCTGCCCATTTTTTTTTGGGGGGGGGGGGGGTGTTTGTCTCACTACCTCTGCTGAAAGTTTATTCCAAGCATCAACTACCCTATAAGTAAAATATTTTCTAAAATAAGTATTGAACTTTTCTCCAGGTAGTTTGAGGGAGGGAAAACCAATCTTTCTAATGGAGACACAGACAGCAATAAAAACTGCCACATGTTCTAATCCAGCTCCATTCTAACCAAAACTAAAAAAAAGGTTTTGCCTTTAGTAATACATTAAGGTGGAAGTCCATGCAAAAACTAAAATCCCTCCATCTATAGCCACCCACTTTCTAACAGTTACCTATCTAACTCTGTAAAGAAAAAAAATCAGTATACATACCTTTTCTGCAGGCGATCCAACCCGATCTCCAGCGGCTAAAGCTCTGCAGAGGACACGGCCGACAACGGCTGTGAAATGAATGGGAAGTGACTTCACCCATAGACTTTCTATGGGGATTCCGTTGTTGTCCGTGTCCTCTGCACCTGCCTCCACAGTGAAGCCGCGGCTGACAGCTCAACGTGGGATCAGGTTGGATCACCTTCAGAAAAGGTATGTATACTGATTTTCTCAATCGTTCATTGACAGACACAGCCTCTCATTCTTGACATGTGGGGGTTTATGCAGCTTTCACTAGAAGTGGACTAGGCAGAACGAAGTTCAACTCAAAGCAAACACAGCCTCTCCCAGGGGGCAGTCCTCACTTCACATAACCCCTCCAGCCCTGCTTCAGCAACTCAGTTTTTTATGCCTAGTGCAATGAGTTGGACCTGGCTCCCTGCTGGGATCTGTGGTTCCCCATTCTTTGTCCTATTTTTTCCTTTTTTCAAGAAATCTGATAGAAGAATCCAATCACGCAGCCGGCTGGGTGACAGGCTGGATATCCTAGATCCAGGGAGTCTCCCCAGCACGGATGCGAGCTGACTCTTAGCTGTACATGGGGTCGGCCGCGTCAGGCTTCGTTACGTGCGAGGCGGCCGGCGGGTTAAACATCCTGCCAGTGCACCTAGGACCGGGCACCGCGTGTCCGTGTCACGGGTGCTGCATGGCCGGCAGCTCCCCCCGTTTCGGCAGGGTGGCAGGTCCCCTTCGGGTGGCTACCCGCTGCGCCCGTCCGGAGTGGTGAGTACCATCCCCCCCTCCGTCTGAGGGCAGGGGGATTGGGGGGGCGACGGGTGGTGCCCCCTTTTTCCTTCCGCTAGGGTCTGGCCGTTCGCGGTCCAACCGTTTGTCCGGTTGCCCCCCCCCTTACCCGGAGCTGTAGTCCTCCCTGCCTGCGTGGGTCCCCCTCTGTGGTAGCGGCGGCCATCCTCCTGGATCCGGTCGTACGGCCGCCATTTTCCTGTGGCCGACTGTGTGTTGTACACAGCCGCCATTTTCCTGGAGCTGGCCGTGTGTCGGCTCGGCCGCCATTTTCTTGTAGCCGGCCGCATGTTTCAGTAGTGGCCGCCATTTTGCGGTGGCCGACCGCAGTGTTTCGGCCTCTAGTGCCTGCGGCAGCCATTTTGATGTGGTCCACTGTATGCTGAGGGGCGGCCCTGCTTCTCCTGGCACGATTACAGGCCAGAAGAGAACTCCTTACACGTGGGGATCATGAGCAGAGGGACAGGCAGCTACAGCAGCACAGCTCCTGGGGCGGTGGGTGAGTCCTCTTGGGGGAACCTCTGAGGGCCCCAAGGCGGCAACTGCGGGGCAGTTTTTGTTATATATATCCGGTGTCGCACGGGGTGCGGGCTATGGCGGCTGAAGCTGGGGCTTCCCAGCCAGGGTTCTCCGGTGGGGACCAGGAATCGCTGGGACCGGTGGTCCCGCTGCACACCTTGACGGCCCTCCTGGAGTGATATTTCTCCCGGGTGGAACCGATCCGTGACCGGGGGGTGGCGAGCAAAAGGCCACCACCTCTGTCCTCTGGTGAGGACTCGGGGCCGGAGGGGGGCTCCGCGGTGTCGGGACCCCCCTGGAGCTGTCGGAGGGTGAACTCTGGGACCCCTCGGATGATGAGGAGCCACCGCAGCTCGTGAATGGGCTCTGGTGGGTTCCTTGGTTTCAGCGGTTCATGAGGCGCTGAAGCTGGGCCCGGCTGTGACCGGGGGTGCCGTACACTTTTGGGTCGCATAAACTGGCCCGGGCGCCTAAGGCGTTCCCCCTATTTGTCGTACTTTGATCAGTTTGTTTACAAAGAGTGGCGGCGTCCTCGGGGGTCATTCGCCATGCCCAAACGTTTTTCTGTGCGTTATCCCTTTGAGGATATCCTGCTGCAGAAGTGGAAGTCCCCGGTGGTGGATCCGTCGGTGGCCCGCCTGAACAAGGCAACCACTATCCCGATGGACGGCTCTCCATCCTTCAAGGACCCGGTTGACAGGAGGGCTGAGGCGGTGTCCAAGGCCATGTTCCTGGTCGCAGGGTCGGCTATGCGGCCGGCACTGTAGTCTGCGCTGGTGGCACAGGCGCTTATGGAATGGGTGACTATTGTGCACCAGGCTTTGGTGACTTTCCAGGCCCCTCCGGAACCTGTGCAGATGGCAGACCAGTTGATTCAGAGACTGAAGTATCTCTGTGATGCGGCCCTTGACATGGCCCCCATGCTGTCTAAACTGTCCATGTTTGCAATCGTCACAAGGGTTCTCAGCCCTCCAAGGCCCCCGCTGGGGCCAGAAGCGTCCCTGGCAGCGTAAGTCCGAAAAGGCGGAGGAGAAGTCCTCCTCCGCATGATGGGTCAACCTCCGGACAGGTTCTTTGCCTCCAATCTGAGGCTTCCCCCGGAACGGCTGCTGCCCTGTTCGGGGCCATGCACGTCCTGCTCCATCAGGGAGTGATTGTCCCGGTTCCTGCTACGGAACCTTTCCGCTGTTTTTATTCCAATCTTTTTGTGGTTCCAAAAAAAGATGGAGTCAGGCCTGTCCTGGACCTGAAGGCCCTCAACTTCTTTGTGAGGGCGCAAAAATTCAGGATGGAATCTGTCCACTCTGTGGTGGCAGCTCTTCGGCAAGATTTCCTGGCCTCCCTGGACATCAAGGATGCGTATTTACATGTGCCCATATGTGTACACCACCTGCACTTGGCGGTGGGGGATCTCTACTACCAGTTTGTGGCCCTTCCGTTCAGTCTGGCCTCAGCCCTTCTGGTCTTCACCAAGCTCCTGGCCCCGGTGCTGGCTCTGCTGAGGCAGAGGGGCATAGCGGTAGTGGCATATCTCGATGATCTCCTCCTGCCTCTGCCTTGTCGGAAAGTCTGGGCATCACCCTTGGTTTCCTGCAGGACTTCGGCTGGGTGATCAACCTTCCGAAGTCGGTGCTGGTCCCGTCGTGCCGGTTGGAATACTTGGGCTTGGTCCTGGATACGGAGCGGTCAAAGGTGTTTATCCCTGCCGCCAAGGCCTTAACACTCCAGGTGGCGGTTTTGGGCCCTGCTGTCTCAGCGGAGGTCCTCAGGTTTTGCATGCGGGTTTTTTGGGGCTGATGGTGTCTTCCTTCGAGGCGGTGGGACAAGTCTCTGCTCTCCCTGGATCGGGTGATCAGTTTGGATCACCGGACTTGAAGCTCCCTCACCTGGAGGCTACAGGCCCCGACCTTGGAGCAGGGGAGGTCGTTTCTTCCCCTGGACTGGACGGTGGTCACGACAGATGCCAGCCTACACGGCTGGGGGGGGTCCTGGGGCGGTTGTCGACCCAGAGCCGTTGGTCTCAGGAAGAGTCCCGTCTCCCGATCAACGTGCTGGAACTGCGGCTGATCAGGCTTTGCATCTCCCACTGGTCGGGGAGGCTGCACGAGTTTGAGTCCAGTCAGACAACGCCACGGCGGTGGCTTATGTGAACCATCAGGGCGGAACAAGAAGCGTGGCAGCAGCGGCCCACATTCTACGGTGGGCAGAGCTTCACGTGCCCGCAATCTCCGCCGTTCACATCCCGGGCGTAGAGAACTGGCAGGTGGACTATGTCAGTCGCCAGAAGCTGGATCAGGGAGAGTGGTCCCTGCATCCGGAGGTGTTCCGCCAGATCTGTCAAAGGTGGGGCATGCCAGACGTGGATCTCCTGGCATCCCGGCTCAACCAGAAGGTGCAGGCCTTTGTGAACAGAACAAGGGATCCACTGGCAGACGATGCCCTCGTGGCTCCGTGGTCTCGGTACCGGCTGCTCTATGCCTTCCTTCCACTCCCGTGCCTGCTGGGCAGGGTAGAGGCGGAAGGGATCCCAACCATTCTGGTAACGCCAGATTGGCCTCGGCGTCCTTGGTACGCCGACGTGGTGCGAATGGTGGTCGATGTCCCCTGGCGGCTCCCGCTTTGCGAGGACCTGCTCTCACAGGGGCCCATCTTGCACCCTGCTTTATCCTCGCTGGCTTTAACAGCCTGGCTATTGAGTCCCAGGTGTTAAAGGATAGGGGACTCTTGAGTCCATCATTCCCACTAGGGCCTAGATCACAAGCTGGCATTGAGCATGCTTAAGGGGCAGATTTCTGCCCTGGCAATTCTTTTTCAGCGTCCCTTGGCGACGGATTCCCTGATCCGTACCTTTTTCCAGGGGGTTCGTCATGTCTCCCCCCAGGTCCAGTCGCCTTTGGCGTCATGGGACCTTAATCTGGTCCTTTCTGTGCTACAGAAGCCGCCTTTTCAAAAATATCAGGGAAATTTCCCTGCTCCTGCTCTCACAGAAAGTGGCTTTTCTGGTGGCAATAACATCCGCTAGGCGGGTGTTTGAGCTGGCGGCTCTGTCCTGTAGGTACCCGTACTTGGTCCTCCACAGG
The DNA here is from genome assembly GCA_018402905.1 of Glandirana rugosa. Taxonomy (NCBI): domain Eukaryota; kingdom Metazoa; phylum Chordata; class Amphibia; order Anura; family Ranidae; genus Glandirana; species Glandirana rugosa. The sequence goes on along the minus strand of BLSH010110178.1, from coordinate 1,529,828 downwards.
GACAAGGCGGTCTTGCGCCCCTCTCCCTCCTTCTTACCGAAGGTGGTCTCTTCGTTTCACATCAATGAATACATTGTCCTTCCTTCACTGTGTCCGCGCCCGTCTCATCCTAAGGAGGTTGCCTTGCACTCCCTGGATATGGTTAGGGCGTTGCAGGTGTATCTGGCAGCCACGGCCTCGTTTCGGAGGTCCGATGTGTTTTTTGTCAAGGTGGATGGGCCGCGCAGGGGGATGGTGGCCTCGTCGGCCACCATTTCCCATTGGATATGTCAGACAGTGACCCGTGCTTATGCTGTTCGGGGCCAGGAGCTCCCCTTTCCGGTCACGGCTCACTCTACCAGGGCGATTAGTACTTCCTGGGCTTTCCGACACCAGGCGTCTGTTTCTCAGGTGTGCAAGGTGGCCACTTGGACCTCGGTGCACACTTTTTCCAAGTTTTACAGAGTTGATGTTGCAGCTTCTTCTGATGCTGCTTTCGGCTGCAAAGTTTTGCAGGCTGTGGTGTGAGGCGCGCCTGGCACCTCCCGGAGAACTCTTTTGTTGGGTACTGTTGTTCTTGTTGCCCACCCCTCGTTGTGACACTGCTTTGGGACATCCCCATATGTCAAGAATGAGAGGCTGCGTTTGTCAATGAACGATTGAGAAAATAGGATTTCTTGACTTACCGTAATATCCTTTTCTCTGGGTTCATTGACAGACGCAGCACCCACCCCTCTTTGTTTGAGTTTGTACTTCTTGCTACGAACTGAGTTGCTGAAACAGGGCTGGATGGGTTATGCGAAGTGAGGACTGCACCCTGGGAGGGGCTGTGTTTGCTTTGAGTTGAACTTTGTTCTGCCTAGTCTACTCCTAGTGAAAGCTGCATAAACCCCCACATGTCAAGAATGAGAGGCTGCGTCTGTCAATGAACTCAGAGAAAAGGATTTTACGGTAAGTCAAAAAATCCTATTTTTATTCTTCACAGGGTTAGATAGTATAGTGTTAGAATGTGGGTGGCTATAGATGCAGGGATTTTCGTTTTTGCATGGACTTCTACTTCTCTTTATTTATTGCACTAACAGGTGTACTTGCTGGCCGTGCTGTAGTAACTGTATGTAGCTTCACAAAAAAAAAAAAAAACACAAAAGTCAGGCTGAGCGCCACTCAGCCATTCATGGGAAGCTTTGTTTTCTCTGAATGAATACGAAGCTTCCTTTGAGACCGAGAGTTGAGCAGATGACTTCACAATCTACAACTCAGCCAATCATAAGAAGCTTTTGTTTTGGGAGTGAGATGGGAAGGACGTCTTAGTCTCACTGCTAGAACATGGCGCTATATAGTGTATGTAGCTGAGGTTACTACATACACTTAATACAGCAGACCCAGCAACTGGTGCACCTGTTAGTGCAGTAAATAGTTTGGCTCAAAAAATTATTTAAAGGGACAATAAACATGGAAATTTTTGTTAAGCTTGCTGTAAAAGTTTAAAGCCCAACTCAACACAAGTCATTTCATTCTGTGAAGACCGCTGATCCAGCAGCGTATAGTAATTCTCTCCGTCTTATCCCCTTCACTCCTATCAATCTGTTGTCCACTCACTTCTGGATTCTAAGAGAACCTCTCTGCTGGCCAGCCAATGGGAATTGTCCACATCATGCAGGCAATGATGTGGACACCCAGAAGAAGAAAGCGTCCAGTAATTAAACAGGAGAAGAACCCAATGCTGGATGATTATGTAACCACGGCTAAAAGTGATATTAAACAGAGAAGTGTTTATTGGCATAATTAATTCACAAAATGATATCATGAAACTGTATTTTCTCTTTCGTTCATTGACGGACGCAGCCTCTTATCCTTGACATGTGGGGTATATGCACCTTTCACTAGGAGTGGACTAGGCAGAACGTAGTAAAGCTAAAAGCAGACACCGCCCCTCCCAGGGGGCAGTCCTCACTTGGCATAACCCCTCCTGCCCTGCTTAGCAACTCAGTTTTTTTCTGCCTAGTGCAAGGAGGGCTCCCTGCTGGGATCTGCGGTTCCCCTTTTTTTCTCAAGATTCTGATGAAGAATGCAATCAAGTAGCCGGCTCGGTGACGGGCTGGATATCCTAGATCCAGGTAGTCTCCCCAGCGTGGCCACCGGATGCGAGCCGACCTTTAGCTGTATGCGGGGCCGGCCGCGTCGGGTCTTATTCCATGTGGGGCGGCCGGCGGGTTAAGCATTCCGCCAGCACACTTAGGACTGGGCTCGCATGACGGGTGTTGCGTGGCCGGCAGGTCTTTCCCGGGTGCGCCCGTCCAGAGTACGCTCCCCCCCCCCCCCCGCAGGGTAGGGCGTAGGTGGGCCTGATCCTTTCCTACCCCTTCTTGTTTTCTCTCTCTCCCCGCCGTACCTCCGGGGCGGTACCTTCCCTCCTGCCTGGCTGTGCTTCCCCTGGGTGGGCCGCCATTTTCCTGTGGCCAGCTGCCATTTTGTGGTAGCCGGCCGCATGCTTGGGCCTCTAGTGCACATGGCGGCCATGTTGGTGTGGTCCACCATTTGCTGGCTGGATGGGCAGTCCTGGATGTCTTGGCGCCAGGCCATGCCGGATGAGCTTCCTGCATGTGGGGAAAGCGGAGCAGCAGCAGGGTGACACACGGGCAGCTACAGCAGTGCTAGCAGCAGCACCTCCCGTGGTCGGTGTGGGCACGGTGGTGAGTCCTCCTGGGTGCCTCTGGGACCCTAGTGCGGCAGCTTGTGGGGTGGTGTGGGGCGCCCGGTCCAGTCTGTGGCCTATGGGTGTTTCCGGGGTGCGGTGCAATGGCAGCTGAAGCAGGTGCTTCCCAGCCAGAGGTCTGGGAGCGCTGGGACCTGTGGTTCCGCTAGACAAGTTAACGGCTATCCTGGAAGAATTCCTCCCGGGTGGAGCCAATCCGTGACCGTGGGGTGGTGAAAAAACGGCCACCCCCTCCCCCGTCCTGTGGTGAGGACTCGGAACCAGAGGGGGGCTCCGCTGTGACGGGGACCCGCCTGGAGCTATCGGAAGGCGAGCTCGGGGACCCCTCTGATGATGAGGATGAGCCCTCGGGGGCCACCACGGCTCGGGAACGGGCTCTGGTGGGCTCTTTGGTCACATTGGTCTGTGAGGCGCTGAAACTGGGCCCGGCTGCGGCACAGGGGTCGGCGTACGCTTTTGGGTCGCATAGGCCGGCACGGGCTCCTAAGGTATTCCCTTATTTGTCCTACTGTGATCAGTTTGTTTACAAGGAATGGCAACGACCTCAGGGTTCATTCGCCATGCCTAAACGTTTTTCTGTGCGCTTTGAGGATACCCTGTTGCAGAAGTGGGCGTCTCCTACGGTGGACCCACCGGTGGCCCGTCTGAACAAGGCGACCACTATTCCGATGGAGGGCTCTCCATCCTTTAAGGACCCAGCCGATAGGAGGACTGAGGCGGTGTCCAAGGCAATGTTCCTGGTGGCAGGGTTGGCCATGCGGCCGGCGCTAGCTTCGGTGCTGGTGGCACAGGCGCTTACGGAATGGGCGCCCGTTGTGCACCGGGCTTTGGTAGCTCTCCAGGCCCCTCCAGAACCTTTGCAGATGGCAGACCAGCTGATTCAGGGCCTTAGGTACCTCTGTGATGTGGCCCTCGACATGGCTCCCATGCTGTCGAAACTGTCCATGTTCGCAGTCATCATTAGATGTCTGCTGTGGCTTAGATGCTGGTCGGGAGACCAGGCGTCAAAGAAGGACCTGACGGACCTGCCTTTTGAGGGTGGTCGACTTTTTGGGGCTTCCCTGGATGAGATCATTAAGGATTACACTGTGGGGGAAAAGTATGTTCCTCCGGGAGCCTAGAAGGGGTAAGGAGCCCAGTCATAGGGCGGGCCCCTCCTTCCCTACTCAGAGGAGGTTTTTTTGTGCGCCCCGCACCTTGAACAACGTCTCTCAGCACGCCAAGGCCTCCATGGGGGGCCAGAAGCATTCCTGGCAGCGTAAGGCCGAGAAGGTGAAGGAGAAGTCCTCCGCATGATGGGTCACCCCCGCCCGTTGTTCGGGTGGGGGGGGGCGGTTCACGGACCGGTGGACCTCTCGGATCTCTGGGTGCGCGAGGTGGTTTCGTCTGGGTACAAGATAGTTCCATACCCAGCCACCGGAGAGGTTCTTCCCATCCAATCTGAGGCTTCCCCCGGGGAGACGGCAGTCCCTGTTTGGGGCCGTGCAAGTCCTGCTCCGTCAGGAGGTGATTGTTCCGGTCCCCTCTGCGGAACATTTCCACGGTTTCTATTCAAATCTTTGTGGCTCCGAAAAAAGATGGGGTCAGGGCTGTATTGGACCTGAAGGCTCTCAACCTCTTTGTGGGGGCGCGGAAATTCAGAATGGAGTCTGTCTGCTCTGTGGTGGCGGCACTTCATCAAGGAGACTTCTTGGCCTCCTTGGACATCAAGGACGCGTATCTGCACGTGCCCATATGTGCGCGGCACCAGCGTTTTCTGCGCTTTGCGGTGGGGGATCTCCACTACCAGTTTGTGGCCCTTTTTTTTTTTTTTTTTTTTTTTTTTTAATCCTCTCTAAGTGCCTTATTCCTGCAGCACTGTTGTGTGGTCACATGATCTTTCCTTGCTCTTTGGCATCTGCAGGGAAAGATCCTTGGGAGGGGCTTCTATTCCTCTGCTGATGTATGCATTCTACAGTGTGAGTCCTGTGTCTGCACAGTCCTGATATGTGCTGAACCAGTCACATGACTACAAAATGTTTCAGTAGGGCAATTTTAAATTAGATTATAAATATCAAATAACTTTTTCAGCTCCCTATAAATCTTTATTGAACATCAAATGTGTGTTGTTTGTGTATTAATATGGTGTAGGCAGAGTCAGAGATGACTGACAGTAGCTTTCATTTTATTCAGACAGCATCTGCTTCCAAGGCTTTTTTTTTTTTTTTTTTTTTTTTTTTAAATA
>BLSH010110178.1:1501211-1520043 GCA_018402905.1 Glandirana rugosa | reverse complement strand
CTGACCTGTGTCATTGGCTGCAAACTGCCCCCACCTGTGTCATTGGCTGCAAACTGCCCCCACCTGTGTCATTGGCTGCAAACTGCCCCCACCTGTGTCACTGGCGGCAAACTGCCTCCACCTGTGTTATTGGCTGCATAACTGCCCCCACCTGTGTTATTGGCTGCATAACTGCCCCACCTGTTATTGGCTGCATAAGTGACCCACCTGTGATACTGGCTGCAATTTACCCCCTCCTGTGATACTGGCATCAATTTACCCCTCCTGTGATGCTGAGCTGTATATTGTATCCTGTGATGCTGGGGCTGTATACTGTGTCCTGTGATGCTGAGCTGTATACTGTGTCCTGTGATGATGAGCTGTATACTGTGTCCTGTGATGCTGAGCTGTATACTGTGTCCTGTGATGGTGAGCTGTATACTGTGTCCTGTGATGCTGAGCTGTGTACTCCAATATGTGGAATAAAGGGGACGGAGTGGGTGGATTCTATAAGAGGCGGGGCTTATTAGAAGTAGGAGAGGTCAAAAAGAAGGGCGGGGCCTGGCGCCCCCCAATCCAAAAACTTCACCAGCCGTCACTGCTGCCAAGACCCTGAAACTGAGCTGCAGCACGATGTCCAAGTTCCCATCTGTCTGTGTTTAGCGGATTGGATGTCAGCAGGCATGTCACCACTGACATCCGTCGCTCCATAGATGACAGTGGACATAGTCTGTTCAGGTCCGCCTGAAAAACTGACAGTTTTTGCGTGTGAAAGGACCCTTATACACATACGTTAATTACAAGCAAACAGATCACAGGTGAGGATGGTTACCTTGAATAGCCATTCAAACCCCTTTATGTAAACTAGTTTGCATGTTATCAGGCCAAAATCACCAGGGTGTGTAAACTTTTGATCAGGGTCATTTGGGTAGTTTCTGTTGTCACTATGATTTAAAAAAAGTAAACACAGTTGATTGATAATAAATGTCTTCAGCTAAACACTAACCATGAGTTAAATACATTTTTTGTGTTCTCATTCATATTCTCTGAAAAATGGCCAAGAAATCATAAATTCTGCCAGGGTATGTTAACTTATGAGCACAACTGTATGGTTGTCGCAAAAACACTGCACATCACCATACCCATAGTGAAGCATGGTGGTGGCAGCATGAAGCTGAACATGAAGAGGAACTTAAACTTTTAGCATGACCATGGCCCAAAGCATACATCCAAATCAACAAAGGAATGGCTTCACAAGAAGATGATTAACATTTTGGAATGGCTCAGCCAGAACCCAGACATGAATCCCATTGAAAATCTGTGGGGTGATCTGAAGAAGGCTGTGCACAGGAGTTGCCCTTACAATCTGACAGATTTGGAGTTTTTTGCAAAGAAAAGCGGGCAAGAGTGCTGTAATAAAATCAAAAGGTGCTTCAGCAAAGTATTACTATAAGGATGTGCACACTTATGCAACCATATTTTAGTTTTTTACTCTTACTTTCCTCCACCTAAATGATTCCTGTTTGTTGTTCAACTGAGCTGTACAGTTTATAGGTCACATTAAATGTGGAAAAAGTTTGGAATGTATTTTTCATTTTTCTTTACATCACAACAACCTGATATTTTAACAAGGGTGTGTAGATTTTTTTATATCCACTGTATAATGTTGTTTCTGGTGTCACTTTCCCAGCGGTGAAAGTTGTTACATATTGCTGCACCAGAGTGAGAGCAGTAATTCTAGGGCCAATATTCATGGTTAAAGTGGTTGTAAACCTCACATAGGAAATATGAACAAAGCATATCCCTCTATACTGTGTCTCAATCCAGAGCACTTAAACACATAGTGTGTATCAATCAGCCATAACAATATGACCACCAACCATAACCCATCAAGGCATGGACTCCACTAGACCTCTGAAGGTATGCTGTGGTTTCTAGCACCAAGCCATCAGCTGATCTTTTAAGTCCTGTAAGTTGTGAGGTGGGGCCTATGTGGATTGGACTTGTTTTTCCAGCACATCCCACAGATGCTCTATTGAATTGGGATCTGGAGAATTTGGAGGCCAAGTCAACACCTTAAACTCGTTGCCTTATACAAACCATTCTTAAATTCATGAGATCAGGCCATTACTTCGTGGTCCATTTCTGATGCTCACGTGCCAATTGTAGTTGCCAGGGCCGGTACAAGGGTGGTACAGAAGGGACAGGTGCTCTGTGTGGGACCATTTTCTGGAGGAAAATGTATGGAAATGTCATTATTATTAACCCCCTCCCACATTGGTAGTCATGGGAGGGGTTACATTTCAATGTCACTAATTACCAATGTGGGGGAGGGGGGTAATAATACTGACACCTGTGTTAAGGGTTATTAATGTGTCCGCTGATACCAATGCTGGGTGGTTAATACTGCGTCCGCTGACACCAGTGCTGGGGGTTAATAGTGCGTCTGCTGACACCAATGCTGTGGGTTAATAGTGCATCTGCTGACACCAATGCTGTGGGTTAATAGTGTGTCCGCTGATACCAGTGCTGGGGGTTAATAGTGCGTCTGCTGACACCAATGCTGTGGGTTAATAGTGTGTCCGCTGACACCAGTGCTGGGGGTTAATAGTGCGTCTGCTGACACCAATGCTGTGCTGTGGGTTAATAGTGTGTCCGCTGACACCAGTGCTGGGGGTTAATGGTGCGTCCGCTGACACCAATGCTGGGGGTTAATAGTGCGTCCACTGACACCCATGATGGGGGACAATAGTGCGTCTGCTGACACCAATGCTGGGGGCAGGGTCAGTACAAGGAAAGGGCGAATGCTGGTGGAGGGGGGCGCAGGTGAAGTTCCGGCAGTATGCTACACAACTGGGTGTCACTATGCACACTAGCCAGCACCACTGCACCTGTAAAACTGTCTGTAAGATGTGTCAAGTGCGCACCTGCAGCCGGCACAACAAGCCCTTCACCTCCCTTCCGTCAGCGCGCTGGCTTCAATGTTCACTCCCCTATGGAGGAGCCTACAGGGAGATCGTGGGGACAGCTGTTTTCTATGTGCTCCTCCATCCCCCTATTCTCCTCCTTCAGCCCCCTCCATTCCCCTCCGGCCACCTGTCCTTTTTCAGCTTCCTCCGTTCTCTGGCCGCTGTGTCTTCTTCCTCTGCCCCCCTCGTCCCCCGCAGCCAGCTTCCCTCTTCTCTCGTTGCAGGGGGGATGTGTCAGGATGGGGAGCGGAGGAAGGGACTAGTAAATATGTCATTTACTGGCCCCTTCCTTGTCTGAATTGGACATTGAAAGTGATCGCTCCTGTGCCCTGTAAAAACTGAGCAGAGTAACTTATTTCAGTTCATGAATGGACGGTAGCCTGTGTCTCCTGTCCATTCATCTTCAGTGCTGAGAAAGGGACTGGGCAATCAGTGTCCTCAGCCCCTCTCTCTGTCTCAATGGGGAGATTTCAGTGGTCTGTTTAGACCCCAATATCTCACAACCCCCCCCCCCCCAACAGGGCTGATTAAAAATAACTATTAAAAAATGAAATTGTAAAAAAAAAAAATTTGAATTGAAAAAAAATATAAAATAAAAAAACTACTGACACCGCTACCCCCTGCCCTGCCAACACTCCCCCCCCCCCCCCCCCCCCGAAAAAATGTAAAACAAGTTAAATTGTAAAAGAATCAATATATAAAAATAAAAAACTACTGACACAATCAACTGTCCTACTGACAGTGTCCGCTGCCACATACCACCACCCCTTCCCCAGAAGCACTATGAAAAAAATATTTTAAAAGTTATTTAAAAAGAAATAAAAATAAAAAAACAAAACCATGAAAAAATAATAGAAAAAATAATAACAAAAAAACACTGACACCGTCCACTGGCCCCCAAAAAGCATTTTGAAAAAATATTGAATTGTAAAAAATAAAGAAATACTGACAATTTCCACTACTGACACCATCCTGCACATACTACCCACCGCTGTACCCTCTGCACTCCTCTCCTGCACATGCTACCCACCGCCGTACACTCTGCACTGTACATTCCCTATTTAGGCCCCATACACATGGGAGTATTGAAAAACGAGCTGTAATGTCAATAGCGATGCCAGGAAAAAAGCCACGTTAAAAACTCAATTTTATCAGCGTTTTGCATTGACGTCAGTGCGTGTTCTGCATTGACGTAGGAGTGGCAGCTGGTGAAGTTTTAGGATGGGGGGGCACCAGGCCCCGCCCTTCCTTTGTGACCCCTCCTACTTATAATAAGCCCCACCCCTTATAGAATCCACCCACTCTGTCCCCTGTATTCCACATATTGTGTCAGGAGTACACAGCTCAGCATCACAGGACACAGTATACAGCCCCAGCATCACAGGACACAGTATACAGCTCAGCATCACAGGACACAGTATACAGCCCCAACATCACAGGACACAGTATACAGCTTAGTATCACAGGTGAGGTAAATTGCAGCCAATAACACAGGTGGGGTAAATTGCAGCCAATAACACAGTGGGGGCACTTTTGCAGCCAGTGAGACAGATGGGGGCACTTTTGCAGCCAGTGACACAGGTGGGGGCACTTTTGCAGCCAGTGACACAGGTGGGGGCACTTTTGCAGCCAGTGACAGGTGGGAGCACTTTTGCAGCCAGTGACACAACTGCGGGCACTTTTGCAGCCAGTGCCACAGGTGGGGACACTTTTACAGCCAGTGACACAGGTGGGAGCACTTTTGCAGCCAGTGACATGGGTGGGGGCACTTTTGCAGCCAATGACACGGGTGGGGGGAACTTTAGCAGCCAGTGCCACGGGTGGGGGCACTTTTGCAGCCAGTGACATGGATGGGGGCACTTTTGCAGCCAGTGACACAGGTGGGGACACTTTTGCAGCCAGTGACACAGGTGGGGACACTTTTGCAGCCAGTGACACAGTTGGGAGCACTTTTGCAGCCAGTGACATGGGTGGGGGCACTTTTGCAGCCAATGACACGGGTGGGGGGCACTTTTGCAGCCAGTGACACGGATGGGGGCACTTTTGCAGCCAGTGACACGGGTGGGGCACTTTTGCAGCCAGTGACACGGGTGGAGCACTTTTGCAGTCAGTGACACGGGTGGGGGCAGTTTGCAGCCAGTGACACAGGTGGGGGCACTTTTGCAGCCAGTGACACAGGTGGGGGCACTTTTGCCGCCAGTGACACAGGTGCGGGCACTTTTGCAGCCTATGACAGTTGTGCAGAGAACCCGCCCCCCCACCCCCGCACTTACCCCATCTAATAGGCAGGATTATTGCAGAGTGACACGGGTGGGGGCACTCTTGCAGCCAGTGACACGGGTGGGGGCACTTTAGCAGCCAGTGACACGGTGGGGGCTCTTTTGCAGCCAGTGACATGGACAGTGACACGGGTGGGGCACACACAGATGAGACCAAGATCAACTTGTACCAGAGTGATGGGAAGAGAAGAGTATGGAGAAGGAAAGGAACTGCTCATGATCCAAAGCATACCACCTCATCAGTGAAGCATGGTGGTGGTAGTGTCTTGGCGTGGGCATGTATGGCTGCCAATGGAACTGGTTCTCTTGTATTTATTGATGATGTGACTGCTGACAAAAGCAGCAGGATGAATTCTGAAGTGTTTCGGGCAATATTATCTGCTCATATTGAGCCAAATGCTTCAGAACTCATCGGACTGCGCTTCAAAGTGCAGATGGACAATGACACGAAGCATACTGCGAAAGCAACCAAAGAGTTTTTTAAGGGAAAGAAGTGGAATGTTATGCAATGGCCAATTCAATCACCTGACCTGAATCCGATTGAGCATGCATTTCACTTGCTGAAGACAAAACTGAAGGGAAAATGCCCCAAGAACAAGCAGGAACTGAAGACAGTTGCAGTAGAGGCCTGGCAGAGCATCACCAGGGATGAAACCCAGCGTCTGGTGATGTCTATGCATTCCAGACTTCAGACTGTAATTGACTGCAAAGGATTTGCAACCAAGTATTAAAAAGTGAAAGTTTGATTTATGGTTGTTAATCTGTCCCATTACTGTTGGTCCCTTAAAAAGTGGAAGGCACATATACAAACTGTTGTAATTCCTACACCGTTCACCTGATTTGGATGTAAATACCCTCAAATTAAAGCTGAAAGTCTGCAGTTAAAGCACATCTTGTTAGTTTCATTTCAAATCCATTGTGGTGTTGTATAGAGCCAAAAAGATTAGAATTGTGTTGATGTCCCAATATTTATGGACCTGACTATAAAAAAAAAGGCTCTGGCAGCAAAGGTCTAACTCCTTCATGCTGACCGTACGCAAATATGTGGCCTTCAGCTTGCAGGGGTTGTACTGGGGTGATGCATGCAGCTGCACGCATCCCCCAGTTCCATTTTTTAGAACCGACGGTTGGCTTATGATAACAATCAATGTGGCTAAGCAGCTGCTCAATCGCTATTATAAGCAGCGGGAGGGGACATCCCCCTCCCACCACCTTCCCTGGCTCTCCCGTCCCACCGGGAGGCCCGGGCGACCAGCCAGCACGTCTGCTGGCTGGCTGGAACCCAGAACGAAGCCGGAATCTGCTTCGATCGGGTCTCGAATCTAGTAACCCCGAAATGATGTCATGACCTCACTTCCGGTTTACGGAAGACTTGCAGGCGCCAAATTTGAAAAAAATTACAGCATTCATAACAACCAAACTTGGCGTTTTGAATGCTTTTACGTGCAAAGGAGGGATTTCTCCAGATCTCTCCATAAAGAGTACCTGTCATTGCCTATTATTGTCATAAGGTATGTTTACATTCCTTGTGATAACAATAAAAGTGATCAGAAAGAATTTTTTAAAAGGACAATGTAAAAAAAAATCATAAATAAGAATAAAAAATTAAACTGCCCCATCCCTCCGTGCTCGCGCGCAAAAGCGAACACATACGCAAATCGCACCCACAAATGTATACAGTGTTCAAACCACACGTGAAGTATCACTGCAATCGTTAGAGCAAAATCGATAATTCTAGCACAAGACCGCCTCTGTAACTCTAAACTGAGAAACCTGTAGACATTTTTAAAGCATTGCCTATGAAGATTTTTAAGTACCGTAGTTTGTCGCCATTCCATGAGTGTGCGCAATTTTAAACATGACATGTTCGGTATCTATTTACTTGGCGTATCATCTTTCACATTATACAAAATAATTGGGCTAACTTTACTGTTTTTTTTAAATTCATGTAAGTGTATTTCCAAAAATTGCATTTGAAAGACCGCTGCGCAAATACAGTGTGACATAAATTGCAATGATCTCTGGTTTTATTCTCTAGGGTCTCTGATAAAAATATACATATAATGTTTGGGGGTTCTAATTTTGTAGCAAAAAATATGGATTATAACTTTTAAGCACCAAATGTCAGAAAAAGGCTTAGTCATGAAGGGGTTAATCAGAAGATTTTTTTTTTTTTTTTGGGGGGGGGGGGTAAATATCTCAACTTATGTAAACATTATATTGGGAGAAATTATGTTTTCTTACATACCTGTCCATTTGTATTGCAGGCTTGATCGATCCTTAGAGTGGCGTGAAATTTTGGCTTTCTGACATGGTTAAGCAGACCATCCCTATGGCAGTGATTAGACCTGGCAATCGACTGCCCAGACATAAAACATTGAATCATGTAGGCCAGCCATCACTAAATGGCGGACCGCGTGACAGTCCTGTCCGGACCACCTTGGCTACACCATTTAGCTGCCTGTTTGTCCTCTGTTCCCCCTGCCGCTTCTGTCATCTTCACAGCAGGACAGAGAGAGGGAGGTATTGTCTGCATGGAGAGCGGGCGTTGCTTCACTTTTCTAATTAGAAAGTTGCCGGTTAGTTGCTACAACGTGGGACAGTCCTAGGAAGCATTCACCCACTTGTTAACAGTAGAAGTTGGGAAACTCCCGTCATTGATCCAGACCAATAACACCAACCGCTCTCTGCTAAGAAATGTGGGATGGTAAGGGAAGGGGGAAGAATGAGCATACTGATGTAAAGGAAGGGTAGCTGTGCTGTTAAAAGGATAACTTCACTTTTGAGAACATGCAACATGTTCCCAATGCTACAGCCACTGCCTGATCCCAACCCTCCCGACAGCAGTAAAGGGAGATGTTAGTAGCTGTCAGCTTTGAAATCAGCGGGGTTCCGTCCACACGGCTGCGTCATTCATTCAAGAATGCATGAACTACAAGTACCGACATACTTTGCAGATGTCGGCTTGTAGTAGTCAATGAACTACCACGGCACTGTAGAGCGATGTGGTAGTTCATTGATTCTTCCTGTCAGTGTATCTGATTCCCTGTACGGGATGTTAAGACACACAGATACACTGACAAGTTTGCAGGAGACCTGCATGGCATCAGCGATCCACTGATCACTGCTGCAATGTTTTAGAGCAGTGGTTCTCAACTCCTGTCCTCAGGACCCACTAACAGGCCAGGTTTGCAGGATAACTGAAATACATCACAGGCGAAATCATTTGCTGCTCAGTGATTGCAGTATTCTAGTCTGCATCTCCCGAAGGTAATCTGGCCTGTTGGTGGGTCCTGAGGACCGGAGTTGAGAACCACTGCTTTAGAGGTTCCAAAAATAATAATAAATGCACATTTTTTTACCTGCATTTTTTTTAAAGCGAATTTATCCTTTAAGGCAGGCAGTTATGTAAAGGGGGCAATGAGATGTAAAGGGAGAGTGCTATAATATAAAATGGGGGCTGTACTGTACAAGGGGGGACATGATATAAAAGGGGGGCTGTGATTTGAAGGAGGTGCTATAATGTAAAGGTAATGGTATTATAAAAGGGGGGTGGACCTTTTATGTGAAGGGCGGCTTTAATCTAAAGGGGGGATTGTGATGTAAAGACGGGAGGCTATGATGCAAGGTGAGGACTGTGATGTAAAAGGGGGACTGTGTTGTAAAGATGGGGGACTGTTGCAAAGGGGGGGGGGGGACCATAATATAGAAATGGGGACTGTGCTGTAAAGATGGGGGGGCTATGATGCAAAGGGGAGGCTGTGAAATAGAAATGGGGGCCTGTTCTGTAAAGATGGGGGGGCTGTGATGTAAAGATAGGGGACTACGATGCAAAGAGGGGGGCTGCAATGTAAAGATGGGGACTACAATGCATAGGGGGAGGATTGTGATGTAAGCATGGGAGGGGGGCTGTGATGTAAAGGGGACACTGTATTGTAAAGGGGCTGTGTTGTGAAAGATTGCACTGTGATGTAAATGGGGGGACTGTGAGTCGAAGGGGGGTTGTAATGTGAAGGATGGCTGAGTAATAACACAAACATGAGAATTGGACCTCTACTAGAAAAAATGTTGCTTACAGGACCGCCGTGAACTTTAATTCAATACCCCAGATGCATGGGCGTCCGCAGAACTTTTTTCAGGGGGGGCATCATTTTAAGGTCACCCATGCTCCGCCCCTTTCGACAATGTCATGACGGGGAGGGGCTTAGCCGTGACTCACAATTATTTATTTTAAAGGGTGAAACGGCAGACTGTATTCCAGGAATGTGCTATGTACAGGGTGCAGATTCCAGGAGTGTGCTTTGTACAGGGTGCAGATTTCAGGCGTGTGCTTTGTACAGGGTGCAGATTCCAGGCGTGTGCTTTGTACAGGGTGCAGATTCTAGGAGTGTGCTATGTACAGGGTGCAGATTCCAGGCGTGTGCTATGTACAGGGTGCAGATTCCAGGCGTGTGCTATGTACAGGGTGCAGATTCTAGGCGTGTTCTATGTACAGGGTGCAGATTCCAGGTGTGTGCTATGTACAGGGTGCAGATTCCAGGCGTGTGCTTTGTACAGGGTGCAGATTCCAGGCATGTGCTTTGTACAGGGTGCAGATTCTAGGAGTGTGCTATGTACAGGGTGCAGATTCCAGGCGTGTGCTATGTACAGGGTGCAGATTCCAGGCGTGTGCTATGTACAGGGTGCAGATTCCAGGTGTGTTCTATGTACAGGGTGCAGATTCCAGGTGTGTTCTATGTACAGGGTGCAGATTCCAGGAGTGTGCTATGTACAGGGTGCAGAGTGCCGGCGTGCGCTATGTACAGGGTGCAGATTCCAGGTGTGTGCTATGTACAGGGTGCAGATTGCAGGAGTGTGCTATGAACAGGGTGCAGATTCCAGGCATGTGCTATGTACAGGGTGCAGATTCCAGGCATGTGCTATGTAAAGGGTGCAGATTCCAGGCATGTGCTATGTAAAGGGTGCAGATTCCAGGCATGTGCTATGTACAGGGTTCAGATTCCAGGAGTGTGCTATGCCAGTATACATATCCAATCCCCCGCACAGAGCTCTCTTCCCCCCACAGAAAAGAATTGTCTATAACTCACATTGGCAGGTCAGGCTTCTGCAGGTCAGTGCTTTCTTAACATCGGACGATGGAAAGCCCTGCCGGCTGCCGTCCACAGTGTAATCTTCCTTCCTGTGCCGGGAGCTGGTACACGGAGTGTTCCAGCACCTGCTCACAATCTGTGCAGACACCTTGCAATCCCTGATTCCAGGGGGGGGGGGCACTTGCCCCTACCTGCGGACGCCCATGCCCAGATGTAGGCCATCATTTGTGCTTCCATTTCAGAAAGTATTCTGTCTTTTATTATGGATCAGACCATGGTGGAGCACTGGCACCTTAGGGTATCAGAGTACAGGTTTGCTTACACATCTCCTGCAGGCACAAGAGAGAGTACTAACCAGGAACGCTCCAGAAATTAGAAAAAAAATGTTTTATTCTAGTGAAAAGTGATGTGTTAAAATTAAATTTATCATTTTGGCATTTTTCTGTATTGCACCAGTTGCCCATACATACAATTTTCCTTAAACCTGCTCTAAGACCCCTTTCACACTGAGGCGCTTGAAAACTGCCCATAAAATGGCAAGCAATTTTCAAGAGCTTTTGAGGCGTTAGCGGTGCGCTTTTATTGAAGGTCACGTGAGTCAAAAGAACCATTTTGAGCACTTTTGAAGCGCTTTTCGTGCACTTTTGAGGTGCTTCCCATTCATTACAAAGGGAAAGGTCGCTTTTTTAGCGCTCCAAAGATGCTACTTCCAGGAGTTTTTTCACCTCTCCGCCAGCGCACTGCCCCAGTGTGAAAGCGTTCATTGATCCTAATGGAAATAGGTTTTCGTGAGCTTATCAGACGCTTTTTTTTTTTAGCACTAAAGAGCCTGAAAAGCACCTCAGTGTGAAAGAACAACAAGAAAGATCTGTGGAAACTGTTGTAAATGCAGGGCCAGTGCAAGGATTTTGTCTACACAGGCAAAGGTGTATTTTGGTGCTCTGCGCTACGCTAAAACAATTTAACCACAATCTTGCGCTATTTTTTCTCATATACACAGTAACTTTTAACCTTTGGTCTCCTTGAATTGGAACCTGGTCTTTCTGCCTATTCTCTTATCCTGGTCACCTTATAGAAGACAATGTCAAATCCCTTAGTGTGTAGGACAAAGTCATCTGTTTCTCACTACTATGCAAACACCTTATCATGACACTGAAAGATTATTAAACCACTTCATGCTAAATCAAGGGGACATGTAGATCCCTTTGTATATGTACCGCAAGGTGCAGACACAAGATAATTAAAGTGTTATCTATACTCAAACTTTTTTTTGTAGTTTTAGATAGAATGGAGAAAATTCAGAATCCCTGTCAAGTTTTAATGCTATCCAAGGCTCATTTCCCTTTCTCTTACTGTTCTGGGGACAGCCTTTTACTAGACAGGGAGTGAGGGAAATTCTGCAGCAGGGAACAAGACCATAAAAAGCTGACAGAGGGTCTGGCATTTCCCTACTTAAAGCGGTAGTAAACTCCTTGAATAATAAAAAATGTTGGCCCCTGGGTGGTTTAAGCCATAATGTGCTAGTATGCACCACATACCAGCACATTATGGCAGACTTACCATAAAACCAAGACCAGCTACTCCCTGTGACAACTGACTGGGCTTTCCTATTCGCCTGTCCCCCGGGGGAAAAATGTTAAGTAGTTCTTAATAAAGACGTGTTTCACCAACTAGCCCCATATGGGCTGCATGAATCATCGGCAACAAATAGCATGAATTGGTTTCAGATTGTATACCAAAACATTGGAATGACATTTGAATTATATCTTATTGCCCATGGGGTCTAAACCGATCATGTCACTGCTAGACAGTCTTATGTCCAAAAAAAAATATTCACCTGTGAAGGGCACATGAATTCCAGGAATTGGCGAAGAGACTATGCCTTAAAACGCCTCGTTTGAGACCAAAAGACACTTCCGTCTATCATGCCAATCCTTCCACATCGGGGCTAACATCCTGTCACCTGGTGTCCTTGAAGCCCTTTACCGGTAAGTTTAGGTTGGCGAGTGTCTCCAAGGGGCCATCGCTGTTTGCACCATCTATAAGGCTCAGGGTTGCCAACTGTCAGTAAATTCATGGACAGTTTGTAAAATTTGTGATTTGTACATTTGTCAGTGAATGTCGGTTACAGACATGCAGGGCTGGACTGGGACAAAAATGTGGCCCTGGACTTCATCCAGACCGGCCCACTTTCATTTTGCAAACACGCACAAAAACAGTATATAAACTATATGGAATTGTGCACAAAAAACATAAGTAAAAAATTCCACTATTGAGCATAGGACAGGGCATAGCCACACCAGTGCCCATTAATGCAGCCACACCAGTGCCCATCAGCGCAGCCACACCAGTGCCCATTAATGCAGCCTCACCATTGCCCATTAATGCAGCCACATCAATGCTCATCAGCACAGTCACACCAGTACCCATTAACACAGCCTGATCAGTGCCCATCAATGTTAGTCCCCCCCAGTACCTGGTCTGTGCAGGTCCCGGCTGCAAGTTGTTCCTCGGGAGCCTGGGGGCAAGGTGAGCGGGCGGGGACACCCATACCCTGTCCAACAATAAACAAATCCCCTGATGACTGCTGTGTAGCTGTTTAGAAAGAAAACTTCTCAGAGTCTCCCCTGTGTTAAGGGGGGATCGGGGACAGAGCGTGGACTATTTCATTAATTTCCGCTTTAGACGGATTAATCCGCCGCAGCATTCCCAGCAGCTCCAGTATAGTGTGCTGCGACAGTTTAATCCGCCGAAAGTGAGGAAATAGTCCACGCTCTGTCCCCCGGTCCACACTGAATACAGGGGAGACCCGGAGAAGATTTCTTTCAAAACAGCTACTCAGCGGGGGATTCGTTTATGAGGGTACGGAAGTCCCTGCCCGCTCACCTCAGCTCCGCTGTCAAAAACCTGCCCACCGGGAAACTCCTGGTAGTCCCGATGGCCAGTACAGGCATGAGTACATGTCCATAATAGACATTCATGGACAGATGTAAAAATTATAGATTTTACACACTGTCCTTGAATTTCATGATGGCAACCCTGATAAGGGCCCACCACAAAATTCCCAGGGATTATGTAAGCTTGTATTACGTTTTTACCATACATTGAACCTTTGGATGAGGACATGTTTATGGTTCATGTTTTAATGTTAAAGTTTTTCAATAAAGTGAACAATTCTTTGGACTCAAGACTGTTCCGCAGTGACAGGAATGGTTTTGATATATATTGATGTAATGGATGTGTCATTCACATATTTCGTTATACAATCTGATTGACACCATTTCATGCCAATTGTTGAAGATTTATACAGCCCATACGGGCCCAGCTGGTGAAATACATCTTTATTTGGAAATACCTAAATTTCTCCCCAGGGACTCTGCGTGCTTGGTATTTGTCAATACAGTAAAACCTTGGATTGCGAGCATAATTTGTTCCGTAAACATGTAATCCAAAGCACTTGTATATAAAAGCGAATTTCCCCTTAAGAAATAATGTAAACTTAGATGATTCGTTCCACAACCATTTATTCATAGATCTTTCAGTTTATAGTCCATATAAAAATCTTATAGCAATGGGATAGGTTGTGTAACCATAAAATGCCCATCCACAAATGGCCGCCTCCTCAAGGGGATTAGAAGAAAATCCAGCAGGAGCTACAGAGTATAAAAGAGAAGAGAGGCACCTCTAAGTGTAGCAATATGGTTACATTTATTGAAGGTACAACATTTAGCAACTCACATGGTTGATGATTAAAAGAGGCACTTCTAAGTATGCGGGCATCCGGGGTAAAGCTGTGCACATAGACCATCCTCCACCGCCACCTCTCACTGCTGTCAGTCTGCAATCGTGACTGGGAAGACTCCTGCAGTAGAGCGCTCTGAAAGCGAGGCTTGAAGTGCTCGTGGAGCGCAGCATGGAAGAACGTTCTATGTGGACAGCTTTACCCCCGGATGCCTGCATACTTAGATGTGCCTGTTTAAATAATCAACTATGAGTTGCTAAATGTTACCTTCATTAACCACTTCAGCCCCGGAAGGATTTCCCACTTTAGGACCAGAGCGCTTTTTGCGATTTGGCACTGCATCGCTTTAACTGACAAATGTGCGGTCGTGCGACGTTGTACCCAAACAAAATTGATGTCCTTTTTTTCCCCACAAATAGAGCTTTCTTTTGGTGGTATTTGATCACCTCTGTGTCCCTTCTGATCACCGCTATAAAGAAAAAAAAAAGTGACAATTTTGAAAAAAAACACAATATTTTTTACTTTTTGCTCTAATACATGTCCAAAAATAAATATAAAAATACAAATGTATTCATCAGTTTTGGCTGATATATATTCTTCTACATATTTGTGGTAAAAAAAAATTGCAATTGGCGTATATTGATTGGTTTGCGCAAAAGTTTACAAACCACGAAAATTCATTTGACGTTTACTAGTAATGGCGGTGATCTGCGATTTTTATCGGGACTGCGATAATGCGGCGGATATGTCAGACATTTTTTACACTTTTTTGGGACCATTGACATTTATACAGCGATCAGATCTAAAAAAAAAAAAAAAAACACTGATCACTGTATAAATGTCACTGGCAGTGAAGGGGTTAACCTGCAGGGGGCAATGAAGGGATTAACTGTGTTATAGGCTTCATGGGGGCTGGGCTGCCAGGGGCATAACAGATCCCGGATTCCGAGTACAGGGATCAATAGATCAGTGTCATGCTGCCTGTCAGAATGTGGAACCGCCATGTTTACATTGGCGGTTCCCCGTTCTTCCTCTGTAACAGGCGATCGCGGGTCGCCACCAGACATAGAGTCCGCCCGACCCAAGGGCATGCTCACGGAGCACGCAGCATGCGCGGATCGGCGTTTATAAACAGCGTTTTGCGATAACGAGCCACACTGCTGCAGTAAAAGTACGCATAACCATATTAATACACTTAGAGGCGCCTCTGTTCTCTTTCAGGGCCAGTTCACACCACATGCAGTCCAGTGCGTTTTTCTCTGCATCAAGAATGTATGGAAAGTAGGTTATATGGTTTTCAATGGCATAGTTCACACCAGTGCAGTCAGTTCCAGTGCGTTCCGGTTCCAGAAAAAAAAAAGTAGAACATGCTGCATTTTTTTCTGCACTGAACTGTACTGGAACGCGGTAAAACACACCAGAACGCACCTAAATGCACCAAAAAGGTATTGGAACTCACATGTCCTTATTTTAGGTTAAGAAAAAAAAGGGGAAAAAACGCACTGGACTGCATCAAAAACGCACATGCAGAAAAGCATCCGGACTGCGTTTCTATGGTGTGAACTGGCCCTCATACTCAGCTGTAAAATGGCGCTACTTGTATATCAATACATTGCTTGTATATCAAATCAACATTTATTTAATATTTTTGCTTGTCTTGCAAAACGCTCTCAAACCAAGTTACTCTCAAACCAAGCTTTTACTGTACTTTGGTTCCTCTGACCTGAGCACCCTTCCTCATGCATGATGCCCACACAGACCCACATGCTTATGGATACTGCTCTCTGAGATCTTTGACATGGATTCTTGATTGATTTTATCATACATTTATTACTTGCCCATTTTTTTAAAGTTACGTTTTGACTGATTGCTTGTATTACACATCTGTGCATAACAAGGTGACATTATAATGGATGGCACATGTTAGAGGACTAATGGATGTCCTTGTGGATCATCAATTTCACTCACTTGTGTGCTGTGGCAGGGTTTTGTGCAGTGAACACTTGTAGCATTAACCACTTCAGCCCCGGAAAGATTTCCAGCTTTAGGACCAGAGCACTTTTTTGAATTTGGCACTGCGCCACTTTAACAGGTTCCCGACCGTGCGCCGTGCTTTCACGGCGGCAGTCGAGACGCTGAGCGCGAATCGCCTTAAATAAGCGGCGATCTGCATTCAGCCACCAGGGGGCGCGCGCGCACCCGCCGCACTCCTGAGGAGTGTGCCCGCGGCTCGGGCGGACCCGATGTCCGCCGGCGAGCCGCGATGAGCGGCTACAGGGAGAGAACGGGGAACCGCCGATGTAAACACGGCGGTTCCCCATTCTGTCAGTGGGGCATGAGAGATCTACTGATCCCTGTCACTGGGATCAGTTAGATCTCTCATGCCCATGTTAGCCCAACCCCCCCACAGTAAGAACACACCCAGGGAACACAGTTAACCCCTAGCTCCCCCCCCCCCCAGGTTAACCCCTTAACTGCCAATGACATTTATACAGTAATCAGTGGACATTTAAATTTCTGATCGCTGCATAAATGTCATTGGTCCCAAAAAAGTGTCAAAAATGCCCGACATGTCCGCCCCAATATCGCAGTACCGCTAAAAATCGCAGATCGCCGCCATTACTAGTAAAAAATAAAAAAAAAAATAAAAACCCCAGAAATGAATTCTCACCATCCGTAAACGCGGCCACTTTTGCGCAAACCAATCAATAAACGCCGATTGCAATTTTTT
This sequence comes from Glandirana rugosa, assembly GCA_018402905.1. Taxonomy (NCBI): domain Eukaryota; kingdom Metazoa; phylum Chordata; class Amphibia; order Anura; family Ranidae; genus Glandirana; species Glandirana rugosa. The sequence goes on along the minus strand of BLSH010110178.1, from coordinate 1,503,253 downwards.
TTTATCACAAATATGAGGAATTATATAAATCGACCAAAAACGGTGAAAAAAAATGTTTTTTTATATTTTTTTTTTATTTGAATTTTAGCAAAAAGTAAGAAATTTTAGTTTTTTTGCAAAATGGTCGCTCTTCTTTTGTTAATAGCGGCGATAAGAAATGACGCAGAGGCGATCAAATACCACCAAAAGAAAGCTCTATTTGTGGGGAAAAAAAGGACGCAAATTTTGTTTGAGTGCAACGTCGCACGACTGCGCAATTGTCAGTTAAAGCGACGCAGCGCCGAATCGCAAAAAGTGCTCTGGTCCTAAAGCTGCAAAACCTTCCGGTTGGTAAGTGGTTAACTGGTAATTGCACGGTCATGCAATGCAGTACCCAAACTAAATTTGCATCCTTTTTTTCTTACAAATAGAGCTTTCTTTTGGTGGTATTTGTTCACTGCTGCGCTTTTTATTTTTTGCAATATACACAAAAAAAATGAAAATTTTGAAAAAAAAAATGATATTTTCAACTTTGTTATTACAAAAATACAATAAACTAAATTTTAGTCATAATTTTTTGCCAAAATGCATTTAGCCACATGTCTTGGGTTTAAAAAAAAAAAAAGTCAATTAGCGTATATTAATTGGTTTGCGCAAAAATTATAGCGTCTACAAACTGGGGTACATTTTCAGGAATTTCCGCAGCTTTTATTTTATGACTGCCTATATCATTTCTTGAGGTGCTAAAATGGAGGGGCAGTGCAACCCCCCCCCCCCCCCCAAATGACTCAATTTTGGAAAGTAAACATCCCAAGAAATTTGCTGAGAGGCATGTTGAGCCCATTGAATATTTTATTTTTTTGTCATAAGTGATTGAAAGATGACCAAAACAAAAATTACACAAAGTTACTGAAATGATTGATTGCTCACATATGCCATGGGTATATGTGATATTACACCCCAAACTACATTCTGCTGCTTCTCCTGAGTACAGGGATACCCCATGTGTGAGACTTTTTGGGAGCCTATTGGCGTACGGGACCCCAAAAACCAATCACCGCCTTCCAGATTTCTAAGGGCAAAAATGTATGCCTTCATCCCACACTACCTATCTCAGTTTTGGAGGCCATAAAATGCCCAGATAGCACAACCCCCCCCCCCCCCCAAATGACCATATTTTGGAAAGTAGACACCCCAAGCTATTTGCTGAGAGGCATGTGGAGTCCATGGAATATTTTATATTTTGCCACAAGTTTCGGGGAAATTGCACATTTTTTGTCACTAAATGATAGGTTGCTTGAACATTCCATGGGTATATGTGAAATTACACCCCAAAATACATTCTGCTGCTTCTTCTGAATACGGGGATACCACATATGTGAGATTTTCTGGCAGTCTAGCCACATACAGAATCCCAAAAACCAATCACCGCCTTCAGGCTAAGTGCGTAAAAAGCTGATTTTACTCCTCACTCCCTATCACGGTTTCGGAGGCCATGAAATGCCCAGATAGGAGAACCCCCCCCCCCAAATGACCCCATATGACCCCATATTGGAAAGTAGACACTCCAAGCTATTTTCTGAGAGGCATGTTGAGTATTTTGCACATCATTTTTTGTCACAAAGATTTGAAAAAAGTAAAAAAAAAAAATTCTGTTTATTTCTTCATTTTCCAAAACAAATGAGAGCTGCAAAATACTCACCATGCCTCTTAGCAAATACCTTGGGGTGTCTACTTTCCAAAATGGGGTCATTTGGGGGGGTTCTGTGCTACCTTGACATTTCAGGGCCTCCAAAAACGTGATGGGTACTGAGGAGTAAAATCACCATTTTATGCCCTTAGAAAGCCTGAAGGCGGTGATTAGTTTTTGGGGTACCGTACGCGGCTAGGCTCCCAAAAAGTCTCACACATGGGGTATCCCCATACTCAGGAGAAGCAGCAGAATGTATTTTGGGATGTAATTCCACATATACCCATGGCATGTGTGAGCAATATATATCATTTCAGTGACAACTTTGTGTAATTTTTTTTTTTTTTGTCATTTTTCAATCATTTATGACAAA
>BLSH010110178.1:1490589-1501201 GCA_018402905.1 Glandirana rugosa | reverse complement strand
AAAGTAGACACTCCAAGCTATTCGCTGAGAAGTATTTTGAGTATTTTGCAGATCTCACATTTTGTCACAAAGTTTTGAAATTTGAAAAAATTAAAAAAAAAAAAAAAATTTTGTTTATTTCTTCATTTTCCAAAACAAATGAGAGCTGCAAAATACTCACCATGCCTCTTAGCAAATACCTTGGGGTGTCTACTTTCCAAAATGGGGTCATTTGGGGGGGTTCTGTGCTACCTTGACATTTCAGGGCCTCCAAAAACGTGATGGGTACTGAGGAGTAAAATCACCATTTTATGCCCTTAGAAAGCCTGAAGGCGGTGATTAGTTTTTGGGGTACCGTACGCGGCTAGGCTCCCAAAAAGTCTCACACATGGGGTATCCCCATACTCAGGAGAAGCAGCAGAATGTATTTTGGGATGTAATTCCACATATACCCATGGCATGTGTGAGCAATATATATCATTTCAGTGACAACTTTGTGTAATTTTTTTTTTTTTTGTCATTTTTCAATCATTTATGACAAACAAATAAAATATTCCATGGACTCAACATGCCTCTCAGAAAATAGCTTGGGGTGTCTACTTTCCAAAATGGTGTCATTTGAGGGGGGGGGGGTTTAAACTGCCCTGGCATTTTATGCCCAGCATCACCCACTCTTCTAACCACCCATTCTTTTCTGACACTTTTTGTTTACATGAAAAAACACTTTTTGCTAGAAAATTACTTTAACCACTTCAGCCCCGGAAGGATTTGCCCCCTTCCTGACCAGAGCCCTTTTTGCGATTCGGCACTGCGTCGCTTTAACTGACAATTGTGCGGTCGTGCGACGTTGTACCCAAACAAAATTTGCGTCCTTTTTTTCCTACAAATAGAGCTTTCTTTTGGTGGTATTTGATCACCGCTGCGTCATTTCTGATCGCCGCTATAAACAAAGGACGAGCGACAATATTGCAAAAAAACCCAAATTTCTTACTTTTTGCTAAAATACTAATTAAAAAAAATATATAAAAAAACATTTTTTTTCCATCGGTTTTGGCCGATTTATATTCTTCCTCATATTTGTGATGAAAAAAATCGCAATCTGCGTTTATTGATTGGTTTGCGCAAAAGTTGCCGCGTTTAGGGATGATGAGAATTAATTTCTGGGGTTTTTATTTTTTTTTTATTTTTTACTAGTAATGGCGGCGATCTGCGATTTTTAGCGGTACTGCAATATTGCACTGGGCATGTCGGAACATTTTGACACTTTTTTGGGACCATTGGCATTTATACAGCGATCAGTGCTATAAAAATGCAATGATTACTGTGTAAATGCCATTGGCAGTGAAGGGGTTAACCTGCAGGGGGCGCTCTAAGGGTTAACTATGTTCCCTGGGCGTGTTCTAACTGTCTTAGTGTTTGACTGGCAGGGGGAGGGGAGGGGAGTGATCACAGCTTCCATGTAGAGGAAGGCTGTGATCACTCCCTTCCCCCTCTAACAGAACGGAGGTCCGTGTTTACTTACACGGACCCCTGTTCTTTCACTCCGGGGGGGGCATCACGGGTAGCCGGCGGAGATCGAGTCCGCCGCACCCGCTCCCTGGCCCTCCCCGGACACAGTGAGCGCGCGATCTGGCAGCCGCCGTCAGATGACGGTGGTTTGCGCTGGAGAGCCACCTTGTCGCCGTCAACCTGCGGTTGACAGTCGGCAAGTGGTTAAACCCCCAAACATTATATATTTTTTTAAAGCAGAGGCCCTACAGATTTAAATAGTGGGTTTTTTGAATTTTAATGCACAAAAACATACTATTTTGCCCAAATGCTTGGTGAAATATAAAAGTTGATCTCATGCCGAGTGCATAGATACCAAACATGACATGCTTTAAAAATGACGCACACCCGCGAAGTGGCGACAAACTATATACATTTTTAAAAGCCTTTACAGGTTAAAACTTTAGATCTGAAGAGGAGGTCTACTGCTAGAATTACTGCCCTCGATCTAACGTTCGCGGTGATACCACACATGCATGGTGAAATAGTTGTTTACATACGACGCGAGACTGACGCTTGCGTCCACCTTTGCGCGTGTGCATGGGGGGGGAGGGGTGCATTTTTTTTATTTATTAATTTTTACACTGTCCCTTTCATCTTTTCTTTTTCCCCTATGATAAAAATAGGTATTGTCGCATATCATTTTTTTTAAAAATTGGGGTCTACTAAACTCTAGATCTTTCCCCAGCCCTTAAAGCATCTGACCACAACAAAATCGGTTTGATAAGATGCTTCCCCAATGGCGCTGTTTATATCTGGCGGAACCGAAGTCACAAAATGCTCGTAGCCTCCGGTTTCTTAGGCCATGGAGATGATTGGAGCCATTCTAGTCTTCAGTCAGCTCTATGGTAAGCTGACGGAACCACCAGCTGCATTCTCACGTTCCCCAGTGGGACAGGAGAGCCTGAGAAGACCAGCAACATACTAGCTTGTTGCTGGTTCTTGTTGGGCATATATTTTAATGTTCTTTTTTTCCATTTAAAAAAAAAAAAAAGAATCAATCGGTGGGTATGCCCACCATTAGAAACCCTCCCTTCATCCTCCCACTTCTAATGGTGGGCATAGCCACTTTTTAAAAAGCGGAGCAATCCGCCCCAATTTCCACCCACTGCCCCTATGCTCCGGTATATTTGCTCTTTTTTTAACTGTGGTGGTGAAATCACCACCTACAGCACTGGAGTCGCTGCTTTATATATGGTGGGAGCAAACGCTTTTGCTGTCACCCTAAATAAATCAGAGCTGCAGCTGGCGTACCTGAAAATCAAATAAAGATTAATAAAAACAGTAACACATAAAAAAAATAATATTCCTGCTAAGAATAAAAAAATAATTAAATGTTACATAAAAACATTGCATACCTGCAAAAAAAAAAAAAAAACACACTATAATAAACCGCAACAAAACATTACAGATATGCATAAACAACAATAGAGAGAGCAATAGAAAGAGAATAGAGAGGAAATAGAGATAGAAAAACAAAAAACGTACAACTGGTTTTGGCTTTTATAACTTTTTTTTATTTTGGTACACTTTTTTTTTTTATAACGAATAATGAATAGTAAAGGTTAGGGTCTCCAAAAATGCAGTGACATCTTTGGAGACCCTGTGAACGTGTGTCCTATTTCTGTGTAGTGCTGTTCCCTGCGCTAATACTGAACTAATGAATGGTAGTGCTTGAAACAGTGACCGATGCAGAGACCAGGCTGGTCCAAACAGGTGGGGCAATAATATCGGGTGTCACGCCTGTATCCGTTTCGTCGGCAGACACAACATCTTTTTTGGGGGTATCGTTGGGTAGGGGTACCAGGGGTGGCATGTGGATAATGCCGTCTATGCAGCCGGCTCACTGCATGTGGATTGGGAACATGGGGTGCAGAACCACCTGGATACAGAAGGGCTCTGATGATCTCTTCCTGGAATTGGAGAGGTCCAGTCCGTCCTGACACTTTGTATAGCACAAAAGCATTCAGCAAAGCCAAAACATACTCAGCACATACGATTTTTAATATACATAAAATTAATAAAAGGATTTTAAAATTGGTTGCAACAGACGGAACTCTGAGAAGTATGATAACAGGTTAAAGGATTGAGTTTACTAAGATGGCGACCGTTGATTTGCCAATAAGGGGTTGCTGGGTTATCACCGTATATAAGGCCGGCTAGTGCTCCAATATGGCGCCGCCTCCGATGACGTCAGTATGACGAAACGCGTAAGTCAGAGCCAGTGAGCGTCATTTCGCACTTCCGGCTTGTACGAGGTGGAACGCAGGAAACTTCAAGATCCACCTGTCTGACTTCCTAGAGGCTCATCGCGAGCATAATAGTGAGTGCATGTTTTTTTGGTTTCATCTCTGCCAACATTGCTTACACATTTGAGATTTCTTTGTTCTATGTGGACCTTCCTGACCACGTTGGGCTGACCCGGGGACCATCCTCGGTACGAAGGATACGTGAGTGGGGTGTGCTGCGGGGGTGCATGTCTGTTCACCTCCCATCTATTTATTTCTTCACCCCCACCCAATGGTTTATGCCCTGCATGAGTACCTAGAAGGTTTTTGAACTGGATTTCTATTATGATTTAAATTTATTTGTTACACCATACTACACCACGGAGTTATTGTAATAAGGTATATTGGAAGTCCTTTTCACAGTACCTTTTTACACACATTTTTTACATAGTTTACACAGATATATTGGTTTTTAATATATATATATATATATATATATATATATATATATTTTTTTTTATCACTGGCACAGGTTTTAATGGATATCACAACCGCAGAATCTGCTCGTATCGTGTCCTGGCCATGGAAGCAGAGTAGACATGCATGTGATGAATTGAGTCAGTGGACCAATATAACCGCAATTCAGGTCGTTTATGTATGCCCATGTTGAGGGTAAGGCCCAGAAAGGTCTTAAATTCGGAAACCATAATTGGTTTCCAATTTCTGTCAAGTGACAAATGGGAATTAGCGGCGATGTATCGACCAGCATATAAATTGCTTTGGTCCACAATAGATCTAGAGATCTTCGGTGAAATACAGCGAACAAAAATCAATGGCCCTAAAATCAACTGTATTCACCTGAATTCCGGGTTGGGCAGTGAATGGGGGAAGTACGGGCAGTGAATGGGGGAAGTATGGGCGCTGCATCAGTGGTGGGTTGCCAATCAGGGTTTGCAAGCGTGTCAGGAAGGGCAATATGGGTTCTGCGGGCCTGTGTTCTTCGTCTTCATGGCTGCGGGGCATTACTCGTGCTAGCCACACCAGCTTGAACTGCACTTATGGGACTCGCCACGTCACCAAGTGTTACTGCAGTGCTGGTTGTATGACCAGGATGTACTAGGCCGCTGGTGCTTGCCAGGTCACCAGAAGGGGTAGCGGCACTAGTACTGGCTCTCTGCTCCATACGAGAGCCCTGCGGTTCTTGCACCTCAGGGACAGCTAAACGGGATCTGGTACGCCTGACCTTAGCAGGGACCACCCAGTCGTCAGAGCTATCTGTCATGAAGCCGCTGTCGAATACTAACTCGATTGGTGAGTCTGAATCTGACAGTGAGTCTTCCCCATCGCTCTCATCTGTCATACTCACCATCACGTAGGCCTCTTCATTAGTTTACCTCGGATTAGACATGGCCTCTAAATTTATAGGTGCACTAGTGAGACTCGCAGGCAGAAAAGTGCACCTGGTTGTCAGAGCCTGTGTCAAGTCGCTACCAAAATCACTGTCAGAATTCGCAGGGATCGGGCATGATCTCTGCAAAGGCTGCAGATATGTGTGTTGTGTTTTGTAAGTGACAGTGATCTATTGATCCTGCAGTTGGGTGGGCTGTGCTGGGCGGAGGGGCTAAACGCAGGTGCTAGCAGTTATCTGGGCTGATCCCGCTAACGCTGTATTTTTTTAGAACACTAATCTAAGGGAAACGCTAATATAGATCTGATCAGATCGCAGATATTGATCTGATCAGATACTGCAATATTATCTAACACCTATCTAATGTTTGTGTGCGTGTCAGAGTACCTAACTGGCCCTGCCTGGTGTTTACACTGACCCTAACGCACGCTAAAACCTAACTGGGGTCACCGCCGGGCGATCGGGGGTTAAAACCTATAAAGAGGTAAATAAAATATACGGCGGGTAATCTGATGGGGATCACAGGTGACGGGGCAATCAAGGGGTTAAAAATGTTATTGGGGGGGGTATTTACACCTACCTAGGCCTACTACTAACCTACCTTTACACTGATTTAGTGTCACAAGGGTCACAAGTACAGCGATCGGTAAAAATCAGATCACTGCACTATATGACACTGACAGGGGGTGACAGGGAGTGAAGGAGTTAACTGGGGGTGATCAAAGGGTTAAATGTGCCTATGTGTACTGGTGTCAGTGTCCTGTTGGTGCAACTCACATTTCTAGATGTCTCTCTCTCCTCTGCAACGGAAAAGAAAGCAGAGAGGGGAGATGACATCACTTCCCCTGCCTGTGTTTACATTTCACAGGCAGGGGAAGGAATCCTATTCGCCTGACGATCAACAGGAATAGACCAAAATCCATTGGTCTATTCCGGTTGACTGAACGGTCCTGTAACGAATGGGACTGCCGCGACTGCTGCCTAGCTGTGCCCGTGATCGCTGCCTATTTACGGCGATTCGCGGGACACATCCACACTGCTGCAGTAAATATACTATGCGCGGTGTGGAACCAGTTAAAGAACCAATATGTTTAATTTCCAACTGAGAGACCAATGGCTCTTATTGTCTATGAAGGCTTAGGTGTGAAGCGTTGGACATGCTGAAGAATGATGGATTTTGCACCAAGTCTTTAGAGCTAATGGGAAGTTTAGTGTGTTCAGTCATCATATGGCGGGATGTATACAAATGCTGATAAAATGAAAAGGTATATCTGTGCTATGGCTAATTTAGAAAATTCAATTGCTGATGCTATGGGTAGATGCAAGACTAAAAAGAAAAAAGGGGAGTGGATGTGGCGCTGCTTCAGTGGATTTACCACTTAAAGCAAATCACCGTTTATATACGGCGGCTGCTTTAAGTGGATGTATCGTGGCATAGCCTGCAGCTGCAGGCTATATCCCGGTACCTTTTTTTTTTTAGAGTGGGCGATCGGCTATCCGGCGATAATGGCCAATCCGGCTCGGGAGCCGCTCAGTCTTTATCCTGGGTTGCGGGAGGGGACATCCCCTCCTCCCGCCACTCTTCTCCGGCCTCCCATGCCAGCTCTGATCTGGCGTGTCTGCCGGTTAGGAGGAGACCTGAAGGAAGCCGGAACCGTCTCCAATCGGGTTTCCTTCGTCAAATTCCGTAAGCGACGTCACGTCACTTCCGATTTACTCAGCGGCTAACGGCGCCGGTTTTAAAAAAAAACTACAGTATTCAGAATCACCATTTTTGGCGATCTGAATACTGTGAAGTGCAAAGAAGGGATGGGGGGGTCTTTAAAACTCCCCATCCCTCCATAAAGAGTACCTGTCACCATATATTACTATCACAAGGGATGTTTACATTCCTTGTGATAGCAATAAAAGTGATCAGAACTTTTTTTTTTTTTTAAAGGAACAGTGCTAAAAAAATAAATAAAAACATTTTTTTTTTTAAAGAGCCACCATCCCCGCGAGCTCGTGTAGCAAAGAATACGCATACATAAATCACGCCAGCATATGAAAAAGGTGTTCAAACCACAACATGTGAGGTATTGCCGCGATTGCCAGAGTGTGAGCAATAATTCTAGCAAAAGACCTCCTCTGCACCTCTAACCTGGTAACCATTAAAAAAATTTAAAGCGTCGCCTATAGAGATTTTTAAGTACAGGAGTTTGTTGCCATTCCGCAAGTGTGTGCAATTTTCAACCGTAACATGTATGGTATCTATTTACTTGGCGTAAAATCCTCTTCACAATATACAAAAAAAATGGGCTAACTTTACTGTTGTCTTATTTTTTAACTCAAAAAGTGTAATTTTTCCAAAAAAAAAACAAAAATCGCGCTTGAAAGACTGTTGCGCAAATACAGTGTGACAAAAACTATTGCAACAATCGCCATTTTATTCTCTAGGGTGTTTGAAAAAAAAAAATGTATGTATGTGTGTGTATATATATATATATATATATATATATATATATATATATCTTTCTTTTTTTTGGGGGGGTTCTAAGTAATTTTCTAGCAAAAAAAACTGTTTTTAACTTGTAAACGACAAATGTAAAAAAGGGCTCTGGTAGGTAAGTGGTTAAAGTGCAGTGCTTCTCCTAATGGCGCCAAAGTTGAACAAATATAATCTTTCCAAAAAATAAACCTTGGAGAATTGACTTGATAATAAAAACCCAATTGTTATATAGGTGTTAGATAAAGTGCAAGTAACATACAGGTTATACGGTAAATATATACAATTATGGAAATGCAAATAATATAAATAAAATAATGTCAAATGCAATACCTAATTCATACAAAAAGGTGCACCATAGGTTTTAGTGCCATGCAATAAAAATATACACAATTTCTAACTGAAGCAAATTCATAGGAAAGTGCACAATGACATAAAAGTACATGTAACAATCCCTAACATCCAATTAATATTAAAGAATAATCAGTTGAAAAGTCTGTTATATGGTGCTGTTAATGCTTCAAATCTGTGCATTACTGGAAAAACATGCTGTGTGCCAGTGTTTCCACACGTTCTCCCCCTTCTAAACCACACTCACCTGAAAGCTCTCCCCACCTTGGGGGTAAACAGCATCCACAGCGCTCAATATCTGTAACTGGAATCTCAGATTCAGGTATTCTATGTTCCCCCTTATCAGTGTATTCCTCTAAAGCCTCATACACACGGGACGATGATCGTACGACCGATCGGCTCAAATCATATGTTGGCTGTTGTATCTAACATACTGACTGCACTACACGATCGTACGACCACAGAAAGAACGTTCAGGTGCATGTAATTAGCATCCGGCCGTTCCTGACTTCTGAGCATGCGTGTTTTGCACAATACAACTTGTTGGACCAACTTCTCTGTACACACGATACAACGGTCGTATGACCGCTTGTTGGTGCTACCAAGTTTTCTAGTTTGCTCATACAACTCCCGTTGTACAGCCGCCGTACGTCTGCTGTTCTAATCGCGCATAGTAACGATCGATTTTGCATACAATGGTCGTTCGTACAACCTGTTGTATACGATCGTCGTCCCGTGTGTACAAGGCTTAAGCCCAGCGGTCAAACCCCATAGTGTAATTCAGTTTTTTCATTTATTCAAAAAAGGTTAAAAATCCATTTACATAGTGACACAGTAGGGCATGCAAGAATCAGAAAGTCCGGGCTAGAGCCTGTTTACAGCTAGAACCCAATTGGGTAAACAGGGATTCTACTATACTGTTTTTGTATACTTTATTTGATCATTTTTATGACTATCGTCACTTTTATTGAGATTTGTGTGTTATTGGTTAACTACTATACCCGATTGTTACATACCAGAACCAACTGCCTTTAACATTTCTGTTGTTTGTATGGAAATTCAATAAAAATTCTTTAATGATAAAAAAAAAAAAAAGTCCGGGATTCCAAGGACCGGAACCGTGATGCTGGAAGCTCCGTCCTACACGTTTCATCAGAGTGACATCAGGAGTGGCAAGATTACTGGTGGGGTTGTTATCTTACATATACATTGTTGTTTGCCTTTCAATAATTGTGTCCCTTCCTCACTGTGAAGCTAGGGGAAAGCTCTATGTATGTTAGTTCCACCATCCTCCTTCTTGCTTTAGTCTCCATTCATCACATGTGCAGTATCCTGCTGGAGTCAGACACACTATGATTTTTTGACCTATTTGATATTTATCTGAAGATCCGGACAAGTTGCAAGAATGCAAAGAGCTTTTAAGAGATTTGGGGTTTGCTTCAAATACTGTTACTGCAAGGTTACTATTAAGTCCATAAAATAGAGCAGTGATGATCACAAGCAAGTGCTTCATCCTTTTCAAGACAGTCCCATTCTGTCTACAGGTAATCCTCCAGAGGCAAAGCATGAAGGGGAAAGCGCAGACCAAACAGTGCTTCTTACTACTGCAGCTGCCTTACGTGACTCTCACTTGAGAGGCAAAGCTGACCACATACCAGCTCTTGACAGAAATGCTGATATCCTTCTGCATTACGCAGTGCGGCGATCAGTGGTGAGCCGTGCCCCTTGGACAGAGAGCATCACCGATCAGGGTAAAGAAGCAATGACGTTGGCTCTTTACCATGGGATCAGCTGTGTTCAATCACAGCTGATCCCATGTAAACAAATGTCAGTTATTGGCATTTCCTTTCCTCAGTGTGTGAGGAAAGGAAAGCCGATAACTGGCTTTCCTGTGACGGGACAATTTCACTAATAATCAGGTTCACTAATAATAGAAACATAGAAACATAGAAAAGTGACGGCAGAAAAAGACTGAGTAGTCCATCGAGTCTGCCCCTTTTTTATTTTTATTTTTTTTATTTATTTATTTATTTTTTACATTAACCTTGTTGTCTGACTATGGATTTATGTTTATCCCAAGCATGTTTGAAGCCATTTACTGTTGACTGTCTCACAACCTCTGTTGGTAGTTTATTCCAATCATCAACCACCCTTTCAGTAAAATAATACTTTCTAAGATTAGTTTTGAACTTCCCCCCAGTTAGTTTGAGGTCATGTCCCCGTGTTCTTGATTTTGGTTTCATATTGAAAAGACTGCCCTCCTGAACCTTATTCACCCCCTTGAGGTATTTAAAGGTTTCAATCATGTCTCCCCTCTCCCTTCTTTCCTCCAGACTGTACATATTAAGTTCCTGAAGTCGCTCTTGATATGTTTTATCCCCCAGACCTTTCACCATTTTTGTTACCCGTCTCTGAACTCGTTCTATTTTATCAATATCTTTTTGTAAGTGAGGTCTCCAGAACTGGACACCGTATTCTAAGTGAGGTATCACTAAAGATCTATATAGAGGAATCAGAACCTCCTTCCTCCTGCTGGTGATCCCTCTACTGATACATCCCAGAATTCTATTTGCTTTTCCCACTGCCTGGTTACACTGTTTGCTCATTTTGCAA
>BLSH010110178.1:1472367-1490260 GCA_018402905.1 Glandirana rugosa | reverse complement strand
CAATGGTTTTTACAGTTCAGAATTTTCATGCACACGGACACTGAGCCCTTGTTTGAAACAATGGGATCGAAAAGGTATCCGCTACGAAATTGGTGAAGTTATGGTCAGTTTAAATGGAGGAAGGACGGGTTCGGTTAAAAGTCGAAAGTCACGACAACGTGAAACTTACTGTTAACGCGCCATTACGTTGTGACATGGGTATATTGTAAAAATATATAAAAAAAAATCTGTCTATCTCGAAAGAAAACCACCATAAATAAGTGGTGACCCCAAAAAAAATAAAAAACCATTTGTTTCTAGTTGTTACAATATTTTTTTCAAAAGAAGTAAAGACAATATTTTACAACGCTGCCCTTCTTGTGGATAGGTACAATATTAGCTATCCGCCAGTCATGGGGAACTTCTCCTGTTAGAAGAGATTTATTTAAAAGATTTGTTAATGGTCCAACAACTATAATAACAACTATAATAACCAAATCATCAGTGCTCTGATTATCAATGCAGCTTATCAGTGCCTCTTCATCAGTGCCCATCAGTGAAGGGGAAAAAAATACTTATTTGCAACATTTTATAACAGAAATGAAGAAAACTTTTTTTATAACATTGTTGATCTTTGTTTACCAAAAAATAAAAAAAACCCCAGTGGTGAATAAATACCACCAAAAGAAAGCTCTATCTGTCTAAAAAAAAATATATAAAAATGTTATATGGGTACAGTGTTGCATTACCGCGCAATTGTCATTCAAAGTGCAACAGCACTGAAAGCTGAAAATTGGCTTGGGCAGGAAGGAGGTAAATTTGACTGGTATTGAAGTGGTTAAAGCATCGCCTATGGAAAAGCTAGGGTAACAAAGTTTGTTCCCGAGTCACAGGCACACGTACTTTTAAGACTTGACATTTTTGGTAACTATTTACTCGGCACAAACCTCATCTTTTATATTTTACCAAAGAATTGGATAATATATTGCATTTTTTTGCCCTAAAATTAAGTTGGGGGCTTAATGTAATCTTCAGACCTAAAAGATATTTTCAAACATGCGTGCCAAGAAATGCAAAAACGTCTCTGGCAGTGACAGTGAAATCTTATCTTGATGGAATTTGTCAAGGTAGATGTTTATTTTCCAAGAAACATGATAGATCAGTGGTTTTGGTACCAAAATCTTGGCACAACACTGTTATACCTCCATGCCAGTAATTCAGGTGCCCTGATGAGTACTGGTCATTCACAAATTAAGCTAGTATCAGGTATTAGGTTGAATTAGAGTAAGAATTTATTTTTAAATGGATAGCTTAAAGCGGAGTTCCACCCAAAAGTGGAACTTCCGTTTTAAGGGAAGGTGACCCTTTTTGGGGGGAGGGGGGGACCAGGGACCCTGTTTTCACAGGGTCCCAGGTCCACTTCGTCCCCTGAAGTTGCGGCTCCGGAAGGAAGTCCACCTCCCCCCCCCCTCTTGGCGATCTTCTGAGACAAAAGAACAGTGCGCGCCCGGCTTTGAAGCCGCCAAGGGAAGGGTGCGAAGCCCTCGGGCGACCGCATCGCTGGAGCGAGGGACAGGCGAGTGTCCGATTGTTAGAAGTCAACAGCTACACTTTTTGTAGCTGCTGACTTTTACCTGGATGGAACTCCGCTTTAAGACCTAGATATAGTCAAAACCTTTCCCTTTAGTTTTGTATATAGTATAGAAGGGATTACACCCCTGTAAGTTTATTGGTTTCTGTGTTCATCTGGGGTGATTTATTTTCATTTCCTGTTGTTGGAGACACAACAGGAAATGCAGGACATTTCTAACGTAAACAGTTTTCACTGGAACAAGTTTCCTTACTGTAACATTATGGATTTTCCTATCACTTTCTGTCCCAGTAACAATAGTCACTATGGCAAATGAAGAGAATGAATCTACCCAGCTGGTACACCCTCAGCAATAAACAGCAGTTTAACCCTTCCACACACTATTTGAAATGAGGAAGAAAGTTTAAGCTATACATACACTTTATAGCTAAACTCTGGGTTCCCTACCACCCTCTAAATATTTGCTGGCATAGGATAAAAAACAAGGTACTCTCAGGATCCTGAAGAGGAGTTTTAGCAGTGACTGCAGCAAAATGGGACCAGGTCAGCACAGGTCCATCTGCATTGCTAGATTTTCAGTCCCCTGCACCCAGAAACAGTGCAGCAAAAGATACCAGGGATACTATATTTGATAAAAATAGACTGCCTGTAATTTAAAGTGGTTCAAAAGGCTTAAGGTTTTTTACCTTAAAGTGTTTCTAAACCCACAACAGTAAAATCAGTCTGTATATGCAGTACAGCAAACTTGTTATACTCACTGTGGAAACTAGGGAGGTTAATCCTCCACATTGTGTAAAAAGGCTGTTTGATCCTGTGTTCTCTGATCCTCCTCTTTTTCCACTGTCCCCAATCCATCTCCTGATAAGACAGAGCCTTTGGAGTCACTCTGCGCATGCTCAGCTTGGTGTGTATTGCTAGAGAGTTTTATTTTTCTTGGAAGGATGCATGTGATCAGCACAGGGCCAGTCAGCACTGTCCAGGCAGAGGGTCAGGGGCCCTGCAGCCTCATAGGACAGTCAGAGTAGAATGAAAACTCCTCCTACAAGCTTTAACCAGACACCAATAGAATTAACAAGACTGCTATATACTGCTTATGAGAAAAGGTATTTAGCAGTTTATATTTACTAAAATAATTGCATTTCATAGAAAAGTGATGGCAGAAAAAGACTGAGTAGTCCATCGAATCTGCCCCTTTTTTATTTTGTATTATTTTTTATTGCTTGGGGGGGGGGGGGGGTTTTCACATTAACCTTGTTGTCTGACTATAGATTTATGTTTATCCCAAGCATGTTTGAAGCCATTTATTATAGACTGTCTCACAACCTCTGTTGGCAGTTTATTCCAATCATCAACCACCCTTTCAGTAAAAAATACTTTCTAAGATTAGTTTTGAACTTCCCTCCAGTTAGTTTGAGGTCATGTCCCCGTGTTCTTGATTTTGGTTTCATATTGAAAAGACTGCCCTCCTGAACCTTTTTCACCCCCTTGCTGTATTTAAAGGTTTCAATCATGTCTCCCCTCTCCATGTTCTGTGTACTGTGAAAGACCAGATGTAGTGAATGCAGGGTCCTGGGTTTAGTAACACTTTCATGCAGTGCTCTGCATTAAGGTAAAAAACCTTCTGTGAACAGGATTCACCCCAGCCCCCCTAAATACCTGAGCCCGATCCAGCACTGTTTATGAGAGCATCGGCTCTCTCTCTCTCCTCTCTGGACAAAGAGGCAGCAGCAGGAGCCATTGACTCCTGCTGCTCTCAAATCCAGTGACCAGGGCTGTCTGTGACTATGGATGCAAGCAGTGCAGCTTGGGATCAAGTCAGCACGAGTGCCACCATAGGAAGCTGCTTCATATAGGGGCAGTTGTCAAAGAGGGGGTTCGGGGCTGCTGAGTAGGAAAATATGACATGTTTATTATTTTTAAAAAAAAAGTTTATAATTACTTTAAAAGGGGTTGTAAACCCTCAAGGTTTTTCACCTTAATACAATCTATGCATTAAGGTGAAAAACCTTCTGTAGTGCAGCAGCCCCCCAGAGCCCCCCCCCCCTTTTACTTACCTGAAGCCGATCGTTCCAGTGTCAGGTACGAACACAGCAGCTCCAGCGCTGTCAATCAAATTCAGTGACACGGGGGGTGGGGCCGAGACCTGCTGTCTGTGTCAATGGACACAGCAGCAGGACTTGGGAGCGCGCCCGCACGAGTGCCCCCATGGAAAGCGCTTCTCTGAGGGGGCATTCAAGAAGTGGAGGAGCCAGGAGCACCACTGGGGGACCCCAGAAGAAGAGGATCAGGGCCACTCTGTGCAAAACCCTCGCACAGAGGAGGTAAGTACAACATGTTTGTTATTTTTTAAAAAACTAACCTTTACAACTCCTTTAAGTTCCAGCTCTGTGCAATTTTCCTTGAAAGACAGAACATTGAGAGATAAGGGCTGTGGAAAATACTGCCTAGATATAGAAGAATACTACCATAGCTGCAAAAGAAAATAAAAGTCTGATTTATTTGGCATGTTACAGGAAATCATGCCTTGGCACTTTGCATCTTAGAATGTGTCTTAACGTATATCTCAACGTAAACCTTTTTTTTGTTGTTGGATAGAATAGAGAATGGTTAGAAAGCATTTCAAGATTATTTTTTTTTACAGTCTAAGTCTATTTGGAGAGAACTCTCTTTTTTTGGCCAGGAGGTAAGAGGAAATCACACGAAAGGATATCCTCTTATACAATTGTCACAGAAGTGTCCTCATTGAAACATTTCCTCTCTATTCGGGTGGCAATTATAGAAGTTTTGGATTTTTCACAATGGTCACCAGGAAAACTAGAAAGGGTGAATCTCCTTAACAGGGACACATCACTAAAAAGACAACATGAGTTTAAACACTTCACCAATTTAATGTAGGTCTAAACCCTTACTGGATTACATGATTTAGGCAGTCATACAGGGTGCAAATTTAAATTCACACGATCACCCCCCCCGTCAACACAGACAGTGCTGACAGGGGAATCCATCCTGCCGAGTAATTGTCTGCTCCCAATGGGGGGCCAGGAGTAGGTGGGGGAAGAAGACAGCGATTATCGCTAGCAGCTATAGCAGCCACTAGCGATTATTCAAGAGAATCCAGCAGGCTGGTTATACCCAAGTTGATCGATCAATTAACTTGGTACAATCAGCCAGCCCATTAATGGTTCAAATCTTTGCCCGTTCCTGCTGTACCAGCCGAGATTCGAACAGTGTATGGCCGGCCTTAGATTGGTAAGCACTATGTACTAAAAACAATCCTGTTTCACATCTCAGTGCGTCTTATCTCTTCCTCCCTCTTAGCCAGTTGTCACTCTATAATAGAAAGTGCCTGAACAAGGATCTTCATGGTAGGATCAGCTATTTTAATCACTTGCCGACCTTGCTACAGCCAAGAGACGGTAACACAGCAGTTGTCCAGTTCTGGAAAGGGGGGTCTATGGACATCCTCCCAGAACCCCGCCCCCCTGCGTGCCCTAGGGGTGCATATTGGGTGAGCTCTGTGATCTTTCTGTCCTTTGGACACAGCTGATCACAGATCGAGCTAAAGGGTCACTGTAACTGTCCAATCACAGCTGATTCCATGTAAACAAATGGTGGTTATTGGCATCTCCTTTCCTCAGCGCTGTCACCGTGTAAGGAAAGGAAAGCCAATAAATGGCTATTCTGTGACAGGGCACATTTACACAAATAGTCAGGGCACTGAGCATCAGTGCAGACTCATCAGCGCGCATCAGTGAAGAAGAAAATGTACTTATTTGCAAAATTGTATAACAGAAATTAAGAAAGGTTTTTTTTTTGTCAAAATTTTGGGTAATTTTTCGTTTGTTTAGCAAAAAATAAAAAACCCTGTGGTGAATAAATACCACCAAAAGAAAGCTCTGTCTCCAAAAAAGGATAAAAATGTCATTTTGGTAGTGTGCTGCATGAGCGCGCAATTGTCATTCAAAGCACGACAGCACTGAAAGCTGAAAATTGGCCTGGACAGGAAGGGGTGAAAGTGCCCAGTGGGCAAGTGGATAATCAAAGCTGCAGATTTAAAGACTTTTGGAATTACATGAAAGTACTCGCTTTTCACAGGAAAATACTCAGCAAGAGCAGGCCAACTTCTTTAAAATCTGGCGGCCTGCCAGGTTTATTGTAAAAGGTTTGCAGGTTCAAACAAATAAAAACAAAAAGCAAAACCTCACCATCTGGCGCTAAACTAACAATCGTGATTCCTCACTATACGGCGTGGGGCTAGCCCTGACAGCCACAAAACATGAGCACAATGCAAACCTTGTTTTTGAGTCCAAAATAGCACACAGAGCTCTCTCAGCTTTCCTCCACTGAGATCCAGGATCGAGCTCCAGTGAGATCCCTTCCTGATCATTAAATGCAGGTGGAGAGGACTTTGGGTGGAGCAGAAAGTTCGGGCTGGAAACCAGCTCTGCTAAGGTGGCTGAAAACTAGGGTTGCCACCTCATCCCTTTAAACCCGAACACATATGAATTACACAGGTTCTGTGGCTGATTAAGTTGGTAATTAAACTCACTTGGTGCCTTATCTGCATTAAATTAGCCTCAGAACCGGTGTAATTCATATGAGTTTGGGTTTAAAGGGATTAGGTGGCAACCCTACTGAAAAAACCCGGGTCGGACTCTCTCTAGTCGCCTCCAAGTGGTCGCATGCGAGGCGACAAGTATCGCCTGTCCATTATGGCGCCTCGCATAATGTCACAGTACATACCACATTTTCTATGAGATTTTAGTTATTGAGTTTAGATCTATTTTAACTAATCTATGACGCTTCATTTTGTGTTCCATCATTCACAGGACCAGTGGCGACCACTCCATTAGGGGCGCTGGGCCACCTCCCCCCTAATCCTGCAGGTATGTGTGAGTCAGGGGGACAGGTTTGTTTGCCCCCCCAAAATATTGTGCATCAGCCGCCACTGCACAGGACAATGTGGTGTGAAGACATAAGACTTAATATGTTTTAACATATGATAGCACTTCACTTGGAGGGCCAAATTGTGGCATTGCTCAGCACCCCTTGGTACATTTCTTTGCTCTTATTCTGTACGAAGCATGAAATAGTTATTTTTTGTTGATTTATTAGTATCTCTCAGCCTGCACTAGAAAAAGCAGTGGAGGTATAATCAAGTAAATATGTTTTTATTATCCAATGAAACATTTTTTCCATTCGTTTGCACTAAATTGATTTTGATTAATCTAGTCGGTTAATTAGTAACATGCGGTCTTCAGAAATGCAATCAATCTCACATTAAGTTTTACAAGCCTGTGCTATGCCAAATAAACTGATAAGAGAGGTTGCGGTCACAGTGTATATAAACTGTCATTCTTGCAGTGGCTGCTCCCTCTGAGACAGTGTGAGATTTGAGGTAAGTGACAGCACCTTAGGATTTTCTATACCCCTTTTCATTCCCTTAATCAAGCACCAGTCTTTTTAATCTGTATTCATTTGTATCTTTTAGCTGTATTAAGGGAAGAGATCCACTTGAATGGAAGGTGTGGTGTTTTGTATATATTTAATTAATTATAATTCAGACTAAACAATACAAAAAAAATAAACTTTTTTAAATCAGTTTTATTTAAATATCTTGTAATTTACACATCTCTACCACACCGCACAGCCAGAAGGATCACCCTATTACTACTTGTATAACCTTAAAGCCTAACTCCGGGCAGAAATGTAAAAGCACTTTTGCAAATGATTTATCTTACCTTGCAATGATCTTTTGGCCCCTTTCACAAGGGCTGTCCGATCAGATCTGCCTGTCAGTTTTTCAGGAGAACCTGATCGAACCCTGCATTGTCCTCTATGGAGTGGTGGATGTCAGCAGACACATGTCCACTGACACCCACCACCATCCGATCCAATTCTGCCTGCCAAAAATAGACGGATGGCGGTCCTATTTTCCATCCATTTGACGGATCAGATGGAAACGGACAGGCGGTCCATTTCTATCTGATTGCCCCATAGAGGAGAGCGGATTCCACATTGGCCTAAGACCTTATTTCAGTTGTTGCGGCAGCCAATGAATAATTCCCTCCTCATATTCTAAATTCTAGGGCTTGCTCCCCCTGACTTCCTTTTCATAAGACCACTGCCAGCAATTACCCCTCCATCTGCAACCACTCTAGATGCCTATCTGTAACTGTAAACCTTTTTTTTTTTATTATTTTGGATAGAGTAAGGGAGGGTTATAACCCCTGTTAGATTGTGTGAATTTGAAAATGAATTTGAGTTCAAAATGGAAACATTTTGCAATAAATACAGTAAGGTGAAAAAGTAACTTATGCTGATTTATAGAATAAAATAGAATAGAATAGAAAATAACAGAATAGAATAAAACAGCATAGAATAGAAAATGCTCTATTTTATTCTATTCTACTATTTTCTATTCTATTTTATTTTCTATTCTTTTAGTTTTTCTATTGTATTCTGTTTTATTCTATTCTATTCTGTGTTCTTCTATTCTGTTATATTCTTTTCTATTCTATAAAACAGCCTAAGTAGGAATCATCATCTTATTTTACTTTTTCACCTTACTGTATTTATTGCAAAAAGTTTCCATTATGAAAATTTTCAAATTCAGATAATTTGTTTCAGATTTGTTGGAATTCCTTACTGTTGTGACTTGGATATTCGGATACATCCGTATCTCAGAAAAGCAATAATTTGGTCCGAATTTCAATGACTTCTACGCTTTCAGTCCATTTAGATTAGCCAATAATTAAATACTCCAACATAAATGGAGCTGGCATTCTTAAAAATCATTGGCTTTGTAGGGGACATTTATGATAGTTAAAGCTAAGAGTTCCAAGAAAAAGCCTCTATGGCCAAGGATCTCCAGTAGATAGTAAATACTGTGCAGCTTTGTAAAATGTTCAGTAATTGTAAAACTGCTGGAGTGAAAAACAGCATCCTGGCAACAAGCAGGCTGTGGGAGTTTTTTGGCCAGGCTTCCAAATAGTCTACAGGTATAACGATAAAACGAACGCATGTTTACATAGCTGGTCAGTTTCTTAATACCACGTCAAGGGGAACCTTGATTGCATAGGCTATTCTCAGGAAAAGGTGAACTTTACAATCCAAAAAGAAGAAGCTCATGATACAACAGCCATCTAAAGAAGCTGCACCACACCATAGTCAGCAGTGTGGCTCCGAGTTGTGCCCTTGGATTCCCCACAACACTTCTACCCATAGCAATACTGTTGAGTGAAACATTTGCTGCACAAGATGCAGGGGTATGATCTCAGATGCAGGACTCAGGACTTGTTTTGGAGAAACCAGGGACATTACTTTGAGCCACACCACTGGTCACGGTGTAGTGCAGTTTATTTTGTCTGTAGGTGTGCCCTTAGCAACTCCTCATGGCTAAACCTCTTAGCAAGTGTCCTATATACACACACACATACATACATACATACATACACACACACACACATATATATATATATATATATATATATATATATATATATACATACATATTATCCAGGGCCATCTTCTGTACACTGCCCAAGCCGTTGCAGACTGACACACACATGGTTTAATATGCTTACACCCCATCCCCCTAATCCAAGTCCATGACAACCCCCATATGCCTGGAGCCATCTTCATGCATGGCCCTGCAGTACAATTGTGGTTCAAAGTAGGGCTCCAGAAGGGAGTCCCCTCTCTGCCAGAAGGATGACGACTTTCTTTTACCACCATTCTGGGCTAATCAGATTTGCACTAATCACTCAGGTGTACTCTATTCCCTAGGTATTGGCTGTGCTTACTCATTTATACCTTTAGCCTCTCACATCACACCACACAGAGGCTGCTCACTACAATTTTCTTCTTAAAGCAACTGAAAACAGTCCACAACAGTGAGATCAGTGCAATTCTAGGAAGGCAGCTGTTTCCTGCCCCTTTCTGTTTAAAAACTGAAAGTTTAAATATCTTTAAGAAGAAACTTCACCCATGCCCATGAGAATTATCCCCAATATTTAACTTTATCATTTATCCAGGCAAAACATACTCACGATCCCAGCAAATCCTACATTGCATTTTTTCCCCTACCACTATTTCACTGCAAATACAGTATTATTCTTCACCGCCATCTTTAACTGCTTCCTGCCCGGCCTATAGTCAAATGATGGCCGAGCAGATTATGACGTCCTACCAGTCAAGCAGGCACCCCAAGGGCCTCACTGCGGTTCGATCTGTCAGTGGACACAGCAGATGAATGAACATTGTACTTTGACCAATCACAGCGATCACATGACAGCTGTACACAATGAATGGCTTTCATTCATAGCCATTCATTGTGTACTGTTGTGTTGATCTCTGTGATTGGTCACAGTAGTACAGACAGAGCCAATCACAGTGCATCTGCACCATGTGATAGCTGTGGCCAATTACAATAGTACACATTGAATAAACGCATGCCATTCATATAAATGATTGCTTTTAACAGTGATCGGCATTGTTTTCAGCAATCTTAGTGTAAAAACAACAACAACAAAAAAGAAGAGAACAGTGTCACTATGGTAACATTGCACTGCTCTGATCACAGTATGTAAAAAAAAAAAAAAAGTTTAAAAACAAATTGAATTTTTTTTTAACATACTGTCACCAGTTAGTGCTCCTGATCCACCGACACACCAGTCATATGATGACGCTGTACTGCTGTAGTGACAGTATGTAAAAAAAAAAAAGTGAAAAAAAATATATATTTAATTTCTTCCTTTTCCAAAAAAGTGACAAAAAACTACAACTTCAAAAAACTCACCATGCCTTTTACTAAATACCTCAGAGGACAGAGTCATTTATGGTGTATATTTACTGTCCTGGCATTTTAGGGCTTGAAGAAATGAGACAGGCAGGCAGTACAACAGGACTGATCGATTTTCAAAAATGTATATACAGTATCTCACAAAGGTGTTATATCTTTTGATGTGACAACACTGAATAAATGACAGTTTGCTACAATGTAAAGTAGTGAGTGTACAGCTTGTATAACAGTGTAAATTTGCTGCCCCCTCAAAATAACTCAACACAGCCATTAATGTCTAAACCGCTGGTAACAAACGTGAGTACACCCCTAAGTGAAAACATCTAAATTGGGCCCAATTAGCCATTTCCCTCCCTGGTATTATGTGACTCGTTAGTGTTACAAGGTCTCAGGTGTGAATGGGGAGCAGGTGTGTTAAATTTGGTGTTATCGCTCTCACTCTCTTATACTGGTCACTGGAAGTTCAACATGGCACCTCATAAGCAAAGAAGCTGGTGAGTGTCTGTGTCTGCACACACATTTACTGAGTGGAATGTTATGTTACAGGTAGTGGCTGGATTACTTTTATATCTCACAATTTATGTATCTCCCCCCCAGGTAACTTTTCATGTTTGTCTCCCTTCACTATACTTGCTTATATGTTTATAATCTACTGTAAGTGAGCCTGATCCAGTCTTTTGATCACTATAGAGAGTGCTGCACAAATTTTCCAGCAAGGATACAGAATCCCTAATATCAGGTCTGAATGACATCACTGTGATTGCCTCATGCCTAATGGCGGGTCTGTGGCTCTTATAGATTGCTGCTATTTTACCAATTTTCCATGCAATTCTGTCCCTCTGCTACTATCACTTTCTGCTGTTGTCTCACTTCTTTCTGATGCCCGGACCCTAAAAAACAATAATAATTAAAAAAAAAACTACTGACACCGTTTACTGCCCTACTGACATGGGATGGAGGAGGAGGAGGACACATGGGATGGAGGAGGAGGAGGACACATGGGATGGAGGAGGAGGAGGACACATGGGATGGAGGAGGAGGAGGAGGACACAGGATGGAAGAGGATGACACAGGATGGAAGAAGAGACACGGGATGGAGGAGGAGGAGGAGAAGGACATGGAATGGGGAAGATGAGATTGTAAGAGGAGGACATGATATGGGGAGATGGGACTGAAAGAGGAGGAGGAAGAGGACATGGTATGGAATGGTAAGTGAGTGAATTCAGTCGGTAGGCCCTAGGGAATGTTGATGGTCAGGCCCATGGGGGGGGGTGGTAGGCCTAAAGCTGTGTAAGGTGCCCCAACATTTCTGATTGCTGCCCTGGCTGCATTTTTGCTGCCGACACTGGGGAGCTATAGTTCATTGGGGGAACCATGAATGCCAACATGTACTGTGACATACTGAAGCAGAGCTTGATCCCCTCCCTTCAGAAACCCCCCCCCCATCCCCTAATTGTACTTTGTCATATTGCTTAAGATCTGCTTGATCTTTTCCTGGGCATTCGAGCAATATAATTTTACCTTGACAGCAGTGTGGTGGTGACAGCAATCACTGCGTGACACGGGACCTTGGTCCCTTAAGTTGTATTGGTGGTATATTCAGATCAGTGCGTTCTTTTCTCTTCCCCTATGGCATTTGTGCTCGGAGATGACATTGAGGAGGAAATAAAACAAACTTTTTCCGCACAAACAGCGGACATAAGACCTCCCACTGAAGACTCTATCAGATCCCTCTTCAGACAGCATAAGAAACTTACCATTAAACAGTTGAACAGGAAGTGGGACATTCTATCCCTAGAGTCCTACGTTGAAAAAGGAATAATCCCTCTGGGACTGAGGGAACGAGTGATCCCAGCAGAACATCTGCATCAAGAGAGATTCCTCCAGAAGTGGAAAGAGGAATGTATTAATCATGGCCTGAGGGTCATGAAGTTTATCATCGAGGAGGAAATAATAAAATCCAACGAACTACAGACTCAAATAGACGAAAGCCTGAAACTTCTTGAACCTTACAAGGAACTACCTGAATTTGAGAAGCAAAACCAGCTCTTGAAAAAAGAAGTAATTAGAACCCAAAAAAATTTACGGGCTACTAAACAAACGCAGTAGCTCTCGTTGAAACCAGAGATGGACACGTTCAAGATCCCGCGGGGCTACCAATACGTCCAAAAGCGAAGACGGATCACCCCGATCGGTCGGTTTTTTAGACGAGGATCAGTTACCCCCAGCACAAACAACTCAAACCAGAGGTATACTAAAAACAGGAGAAGAAGAAAGAGTTGGAGGTCGAAAAGGAACGCGCAGGAAAGGGCAAATCCAAGAGGAAACCACCAGGACCAACACACGGAGCCAAAGCAAAAAATAAGTCAGATAGGTAGGGAGAGTCCTGAACATTTGCAGAAGAAATCAGAAAGCATGAACACCATTATCAATCTATCAGAGTTTAACATACTTGACCGACACAGAAAACTGCTCTCCAAAGGACTTTCCTTTTCACCAACCACATCAATGAGTGGAACAGATCCATCAAGGTGCGAGTCATTATCTCGGGGACACACTCCCCGCTGAGGAACATGACAAAGAGGCTCTAGAGGCGCTAATATCACTGATGGAGGACACAAGTGACGATGAAGTTCCAACACAGACTCCCCTTAGCCCTTGGAAAAGGGAAGTACAACTCCCCATCAAGTCCTCCAAAATGCCGCAATTCCGTAAGAATAAATGGCTCGGAGTCTTTCTGGACCTAGTAAAAGATGACCTGGCTAAAGTTAACTGGAGCGAGATTGGATCTGTGGATAATCTCGACCCTGAGGAACGACTCGCCCTCAAAGAACTTAAAGGGGCCCCCAATTTGATAATTAAGAAAAGCGACAAAGGGGGCAATGTAGTTCTATTGACTTCAAATTATTACGAGGGCGAAATACGAAGACAACTCAGTGACCAGGAAACATACGAAAAACTGGCTTACAATCCTTTTCCAGATCTTATTAATGAATTGAACGAAAAGTTATTGTTTGCGCAGGAAGCCTCACTTATTTCAAAAAAAGAACATGAATTTCTGAAGGTCACTGAATATAACACCCCTACGATTTATATAATCCCAAAGGTCCACAAATCTCTAGAACACTCACCAGGAAGACCTATAATTTTGGCGATCAAGGGACCACTAGAGAGAGTCGGGAAATATATAGATGGCCTGCTGAAGGAGATGGTAACCAAGCTGACCTTCTTTGAACAAGATACCAGAGATGTATTGATTAAGATACAAGAAGTCCACATCACCCCAGGTTCCCTACTTTTGGGGATCAACGTCGAATCGCTCTATACAGCCATACCCCATGAATGGGGTCTAGCAGCAGCAGTCCACTTCTTGGAAAAACATTACCCGTTATTGGGGAGTCAGAATGAATTTATAGTGGAACTATTACACTTTGCACTTCATAACAACTACTTCCAATTTCTTGGTACGCATTATAGGCAGACTCGTGGCACATCCATGGGTGCCCCATGGGCCCCTGCCTATGCATGCCTCCACCTGGGGCTCTGGGAGGAAGAAATCGTGCTCCCATCTGAGATGTACCTGGGCCATGTGGACCTTTGGCTAAGGTACATCGATGATGTGCTAATGCTATGGCGGGGCTCCACCAAGGAACTTGAACTCTTCATGAAAGATTTAAATATTAATAATAGAAATATTCGCCTCACTTTCAGCTACGATTCTAAACAAATTACCTTCCTTGATCTCCTCCTACAAAATATGGAGGGAGGATTAGTGGCCAAAACCTACCAAAAACCAACAGCCGCAAACAAGCTGCTTGAAGCAATGAGCCATCACCCAAAAGCCCTGGTCAAGGGTATTCCAACAGGCCAATTTTTAAGAATTCGCCGGAACTGTACACTCAATTCCGACTACAGAACGGAAGCAAAACAACTGTACGGACGATTTAGGGATTGGAAATACCCGCATAGACACTCAAAAAGATCTATGAAGTATGCATCTCATAAAAGGAGGGACGACTTATTACAGAAAAAAAAAAATTCGGGAGAAAATAAGAGAAGACCCAGTTAGGTATCATCACCCCATTCAGATATCAGTGGGAAAGTGTTCGTAAAATATTAGAAACACACTGGCACGCATTAACTCGTGCCCCAGGCCTGGCAGAGATCGTAGGACCTAGACCAGCCCTGACAGCCAAACGGGCAAAAAACTTGGCAGATGAATTGGTGAGATCTGAATTAATCAAGTCGACCCCTCGATCCTGGCTAACAGATCTCCCACATTTGAAGGGCATGTTTCCCTGCGGTAGGTGTCAGATCTGCCCCTTTGTTGATAAGACCAACACATTCAGGGATGCCAGATCTAGAAAAACCAAATCTTGAACTTTATTAACTGTAACACTACTCGGGTATTGTACATGATTGAATGCCCCTGTCAGAAGATCTATGTCGAAAAGACCGAACGCGAGTTAAAAACGAGAATTGGCGAACACCTATCTAGTATTCGAGCACCAGAAAGAGACCATTAGCGGAACATTTTGCAAAATGCCATAACGGCCGTCCCGATGGGCTCAAGGTTAAGGGCTTCTATGCCCTTAAATTACCTGACAGAAGATGCGACTTTGACATTATCCTACAACAAAAAGAAAAGGAGTGGATCTTTCGCCTGGGCACCCTTATTCCTGAAGGCCTGAACACTGAACTAAATTTACAGGTGTTTCTTAAAGGCTAATCCACTAACCAACTCTTTAAATCTTGTTCCACCCTCCAATGTGCATTTGGCCCCATGCTGTGTGCCCTGTTTGGTATCTTCCTCCCCTTCCCCAAAACCCGTGTTCAATCCCCATTACCTCCTTTAGTATTAATTCCTCCCTAGAACGCACTGATCTGACTACCCATCTAACGACTTAGATACACTTATGCCTTCTAATTTATATGCAGTTTTTGTCTGTTTATTTACAAATGTAATATGGCGGTGTAATACCCCATTAAAACTTCTAGATGGCAAACATGTGCAGTGATTTCTATTGAACCTCACATACTCCCTCATGGGTTAAATGTTTCTTTCTGGAAAGGGCGGAAGTGATGTCACTCATGAAATTTAATCAAAGCTTTTCCTTTGACTATAAAAGAGGACACTGTGAATGGACATCCTCACCCTGATGAAACCAGTGCCACCTGCTGGTGAAACGCGTCGGTAGCAGCCCACACCTCCCCGCCATCACCCCTCACATCACACGGAGACACAGCTCCACTACAGCTCCAAACAGAAGTTCGGGACCGGAAGTGACAAGACGCTTCCTCCACTGCCAAAGCACTGCAACTTTGGAACCCACAGGCAGCATCTGATCTATCCCAGGCCCTTTGGAATCATCAAGGACCCAGCCAGCCACCATACAGCGACCATGTCTTCAGTAGCTGCACACCGGATGGTAATGGATTAAGCAGTCCCTCATTTGATATAAGAAGCCAGCATGTATGACCAGCATCCAATCTAACCACAGTGAGTGCTTTCACTTTATCCTGGAGCCCTCTTGATACGGACAGTAAGCCACATTGCCTTATATGTGTACCCACAGTATTTGATACTAGCCAACTGCTGCCACTGCTGGACACAGTACACTTGCAGATACACTGTCATTGAGGACTGCTTGCTTTTCTTTTTTCTTTTTATACATGCTGCTGATATAGGACTTTCCAGCTTGAAACTTGACTCCTGTTAGACCTGTATCTACCTGGTGATGCTAACCTGACATTAGTGACTACTGCTACCATCATAATCACCATCACCCCCCACCTAGGGGATATGTCACACTCAGCTGCTGCCTTATGTTAGCCTGTAACTTATGCTAGCCTGTGATGCCTGCCTCCTATAAATGACTATTGCCATCACCACCAATATCAATACCCCCTCTTTTGAGGGAATATGCCACACTTAGCTGCT
Organism: Glandirana rugosa; assembly: GCA_018402905.1. Lineage (NCBI taxonomy): Eukaryota > Metazoa > Chordata > Amphibia > Anura > Ranidae > Glandirana > Glandirana rugosa. The sequence continues at coordinate 1,473,946 of BLSH010110178.1, read as the reverse complement.
GACTTATGCTAGCCTGCAATATTGCCATCCTGCAGTTTTTGGATCCCAGGATCACAACTTTTGGCTCCCAATACCTTCCACGGTGCATGTTTCAGGTCCTTTTGTGATAATCCAATTGCTGTCGTTTGATTATGTAATTATATTGACGTGGGCAATAGATGATCTGGAGGTCCCCAGGGTTAGCAGACAGCCGTGATCGGTGTGCCACCTGAGCGGTTTCCCAGAATACATCTTCAAGCCCACTACATGTATTTTCAATCTAGACTGAATACTGTATGATGTTTATGGGGTGATATCAGGGGGTGGTTTTATATTACAACGTTGTCTGTTTTTAACTTCTCTAAGTTTCACCCCCCACTGCTGTCCTATTAATATTTTGAATGTTAATTGAAATAAAGCTCATGCATTTATAAACTGCGGCTTCGTCCACGCCTCTAATTAGAACTGCTTTCCGGGTTACCTCTGTTAACCCTCCACCTTGTTTGTGTGTTCCAACTTGATAACAACCCAAAACACACCCCCAAGATGACCACTGCCTTGCTAAAGAAGCTGAGGGTAAAGGTGATGGACTGGCCAAGCATTTCTCCAGATATAAACCCTATTGAGCATCTGTGGGGCATCCTCAAACAGAAGGTGGAGGAGCGCAAGGTCTCTAACATCTACCAGCTCCATGATATTGTCATGAAGGAGTGGAAGAGGACTCCAGTGGCAACCTGTGAAGCTCTGGTGAACTCCATGCCCAAGAGAGTTAAGGCAGTGCTGGAAAATAATGGTGGCCACACAAAATATTATTGTTATTATTATACAGGATTTATATAGCACCAGCAGTTTGCGCAGCGCTTTACAAAAATGAAGGCAGACAGTACAGTTACATCACAATTTGGTACAAGAGGAATCAGAGGGCCCTGCTCGTTAGAGCTTACAATCTAAGAGGGAGGGTCAATTGATACAAAAGGTAAAAGCTGTGGGGGATGAGCTGATGTAGAAAGAAAGAGTATTAGGTAGAAGCAGGATAGGATTCTTTAAAGAGGTTTTCAGGGATCGTCTAAAGATGGATAGATTAGAAGACAGTCGGACTGATTGGGGTAGGGAGTTCCAAAGGATCGGAGAAGCTCTCGCGAAATCTTGGAGGCGAGGATGGGAGGAGGTGACAAGTGAGCTAGAGAGCAGGAGGTCTTGAGAGGACCGAAGAGGGCGGCTTGGTTGGTATTTTGAGACTAGGTTAGAGATGTAGCTGGGGGCAGAGTTGTGGATGGCTTTGTAGGTTATTGTTAGCACTTTGAATTTTATACGTTGGGTGAGTGGAAGCCAGTGGAGAGATCTTCAGAGAGGGGTGGAGGACACTGAGCGGTTGGCAAGGTAGATCTTGCAGCAGCATTCATTATTGACTGAAGGGGGGATAATGTATGCAAAGGTAATCCAATGAGGAGAGAGTTGCAGTAGTGGAGGCGAGAGATAAACAGAGAGTGAATTAGAAGCTTGGTGGTGCCATTGGTTAAAAAGGGGCGTATTCTAGCAATGTTGCGTAGGTTGAGGCGGCATGATTTGGACAGGGATTGGATGTGGTCTTGAAAGGACA
>BLSH010110178.1:1454043-1468197 GCA_018402905.1 Glandirana rugosa | reverse complement strand
GCGCGCGCGCCGTGGCTCTGTATCGCGGCCGCCGTCGTATGACGGCGATTCGCGTTACAGAGCCACATTGTCGCCGTCAATTGCCGATCAGCCGTCGGCAAGCGGTTAAGTTAAAAAATATAGGTTATAAAAAGGGAGGCACTATTGTAAAGGAGGCTGTGTGGTAAAGATTGTGCTGCGATGTAAATGGGAGTGGGGGGCAGAATTCAAAGGGGGCTTTGATGTGAATGGGGCTGAGTAAATAACACAAACATGAGATTCAGAGCTTTACTAGAAAAAATGTTGCTGACCGGACTGCTGTGAACATTAATTCAATAACCCAGATGTATGGTGAACCTTATTTGTACTTTACCTACCTCCCGCCTGCTGTATAGTAAAATGACTGTGAGCGGGATCCCCTCTCGTTCTGGGACAACGTCATATGACATCCTGCCATTGGGGGCGCAAAGCGATTGTGGTTGCGCCATGAGCGACCCGGATCTCAGTAAAGAGCCGATGATGCGGCTCTTTACCCATGTGATCGGCTGTGTCCAGCCCATCACATGTAAACACAGAAGTCCACTGACGGAGTGTGAGGAGAGGAGAGCCGATCAGCGGAATTTCCTCACAGGGAAGATGTGAAAAGGTAATCAGGGCACTGATTATTTGTGCCCTGATTATCCATACAGCCCCAGCAATGCCCTTCAGTGACACCAATCAGTGCCCATCAGTGATGCCAGTCAGTACTGCCTTTCAGTGCCTGCACATCAGTGCCCACCAGTGCTGCCCATCAGTGCCATCTATCATTGCCCATAAGTGCTGCAAATTAGTGCCTTCTCATCAGTGCCACCTAATCAGTGCCACCTCATCAGCGCCCATAAGTGCCACCTCATCAGTGCCGCCTCATCAGCGCCCATAAGTGCCGCCTCATCAGCGCCATCTCATCAGTGCCGCCTCATCAGCACACATCAGTGAAAGAGAAAAATTACCTAATTTTGCCAAATTTACTGACAAAACCTAAGAAACTTTTTTTTCCCCAAAATTCTTGGTCTTACTTTGTTTTTTTAGCAAAAAATTTAAAAACCCAGCAGTGATAAGACCATCAAAAGAAAGCTATTTGTGTGAAAAAAAGTGACAAAAATTGCATTTGGGTACAGCATTGCATGACCGCGCAATTGTCATTCAAAGTGTGACAGCGCTGAAGGCTGAAAATTGGCCTGGGAAGGAAGGGGGTAAAAGTGCCTGGTATTGAAGTTGTTAATATGGGTTTTATTGGCAACAACTTTCTTCTCCTCTTTTGTAGAGTGTCTCTTCATAGTTTTCCCAAGGATGGGTCCTCTCAGCTGTAGATCTCTGCAGCTCCTTTAGAATTACTACAGTCCCTTTATTTTTAATCCAACCCTAATTGGTTCTTATTCAGCTCCTCAAAGACTAGTTATTTGGAAAACGTGCCACTTTAATAGCACGCTGATGAATTTGATTGATCTTATGTGATTTCTAAAGGCATCTGGTTGCAGCAGAATTTACTTGGGGGGGGGGGGGGGCAGCAAGGAGGGGAATATCTATTCTATAAAGATATTTTGTTTTTATAATTGTAAATAATCTTGTAAAATGATGTTGAGTTTTTCTACTTCATTATTATAGACTAATCAGTAATGAAAAATCCTAATTAAATCCATTTTAATCCCTGTTTAATAACTCCAAAATATGGGACAGCCTATTGTGTGATAACGACCATCAGTGTCCATAATTTGGTTATCACTTTTGGGTGGATTGAGCCTGCATTCATATATTCTGTATAGTCTTGCAATTGAAGCACTTTCTGATCAAAGCAGAATGTGAGCCTATGTGTATTTAACCACCTCCCACCCGGCCACTGTATATATACGGCCGGGTGGGAGCTTCCCCGTTCTGACAGGACGTGTATACACGTCCTGCAGAACGGGAGCTCGCAGCGCGGCACGCGGCGTGCTGCTGGTGGATCCTTATGATCACAGGATCCAGCTGAGCAGAGATCGGGATACGGGCGCAGTGACTGGCCCTCCCGATCATGTGACGGCTGTGTCCAATCACAGCCGTCACATTGTAAACAGAGACGAACGTCTCTGTGACAGTTCTCCCCCCGCCAAGCTCAGTGAGAGCTCAGTGCGGGGGGGGGAAGGGGGGGAGCTGTCACAGATCGCCCCCCACACAGTGCACCAAGCACACTGATACCCCTGTCCCCATACACATAGGTGTCCCCATAAAACAGTCCCCAAAACATCTGTATGTCCCCAATCACATCTGTCACCATACACAAAACATCTGTCACAGTCTCCAAAACATCTGTATGTCCCCGTCACATCTGTCACAGTCCCCAAACATCTGTATGTCCTCGTCACATCTGTCACCATACACAAAACATCTGTATGTCCTCGTCACATCTGTCACAGTCCCCAAAACATCTGTATGTCCCCGTCACATCTGTCACAGTCCCCGTCACATCTGTCCGCCAACACCAAATAAACCCCGATTTGGGTTATTTTTACCAAAGAAATGTAGCAGTATCATTTTTGGTCAAAATTTATGAAGAGAAATTACTTATTTGCAAAATTTTATAACAGAAACGAAGAAAAATGCATTGTTTTTGAACATTTTCAGTCTTTTTTAATTTATAGCGCAAAAAATAAAAAACCCAGGGGTGATTAAATACCACCAAAAGAAAGCTCTATTTGTGTGAAAAAAATGATAATAATTTCATATGGGTACAGTGTTGCACGACCGCGCAATTGTCATTCAAACTGCAACAGCGCTGAAAGCTGAAAATTGGCCCGGGAAGCAAGGGGGTTTAAGTGCCCAGTATTGAAGTGGTTAAAGTAAACTTTTCATTTGGAGAAATATGAGGGATGCCATTGATGACCTCCTTTGCAAAAGATAGTTGACTGGCTTGTTTTGCTTATTTGTTTGCTTTAATATATTCTGAATCACTGTCCTGCAGCAAACATGCAGCTCAGGAATGTCACAAAAATGTAGATATTGCTGTATCTGTATACTTGTTTTGAGTCACCCAAACAAAGTCTGAGGGTCAGGATAACAGTCAGACAACTAGCATTTTCAGAAGGTGAAGTCAGCATTGACAGCCTTCACATTTCTCTTATGACAAGTTTACTTTATACACCTTGTAAAATGTTTGATTACAACTTTATTGCCAGGACAACAAATAAAAAGCCATTAAAAGCTAATAATTTGAAAATAAAAAAACTTCCTGTAATGAATGATCTGATTAAGCCACATGCAAATCCAGTTGCTCTTGTGGCATTAGCAAAAACCACTTACTTTCTGGTCAGGTATCATCAAAGTATTTAATGCTTTTTTGACACAAGGCGATCATTGCATGAAAGCAGAAGCACTTTGTTACTGATGGTGGCTACAATAGCCAATGTATTTAAAGCGGTAGTAAACCCTAAAATCAATTTTTACATACAGGTAAGCCTATAATAAGGCTTACCTGTAGGTAAAAAGAATATCTCCTAAACCTGCATGGTTCAGGAGATATTCGCCCTGCATGCAGCCGCTGACATTAGCGGCGCATGCGCTCTGACGATCCGGCCGAGGCGGCCGGCATCTCAGAGCTGGCTGCCGGTGCGAAGAGCTCCCGCGCGCATGCGCGGGAGTGACGTCACGCGGCTCCGGCCACTCACAGCGCCGGAGCCGCGTACCCGGAAGACAGAAGAGGACAAAGATGTCAGCGTCCTTAGCGCTGACCGACTCGGGCATCGGGGGCCTCGTTCTAAGGTAAGTATTTCATAATATGTTAGTATGTGATGCATACTAACATATTATGCGATTTTCTTGCAGGATTTTTTTTTATTTTTATTTCTGTCAGCGGGTTTACTACCGCTTTAAGTGAAGCTTTTGTGTGCTTCGTCATTATGATGACACTACTGTTACTATTGATATTACTAATAATATTTTTAAGGCTCAACAAAAGTTATTGTCTTATCCATTTATGTTTCTGTGGAGTGTATTGTTGTTGTTTTTTTTTTTTTTTTTTGTATTTTTTGTTCCCATTTTAACAGTCTTCATATTACACCAGAGCAGATTACAGATCTCATAATAGAGGTTCCTTTCAGTCTGGAGGTTATCTCATAAAACGATAACATTGCAATACTATGGCAGCTTAAAGCTACTTTGCGTGCACTAAATGCTTTTACAAACCCAATTATTACCTAGTATAGGCTGGCCAGAGAATGAGCTGTGGAAGGGACCCACCCACTACTGGCTGCCTGCAGAAAACTACAGAAGGGGGACAGAGACAAGACCAGTCAAATTGCACAATGGGAGAGAGAGAAGCAATGACTGGTCCATTGGTGTGTGCAGATTATTGCATTAGTGTGTGTGTGTGTGTGTGTGTGTGTGTGTGTGTGTGTGTATATGTATGAGTGTGTATATATATATATATAAAGTATCTCACAAAAGTGAGTACACCCCTCACATTTTGTAAATATTTTATTATATCTTTTCATTAATGTCTAAACCGCTGGCAACAAAAGTGAGTACACCCCTAAATGTAAATGTCCAAACTGGGCCCAAAGCGTCAATATTTTGTGTGGCTACCATTATTTTCCAGCACTGCCTTAACCTTGGAGTTCACCAGAGCTTCACAGGTTGCCACTGGAGTCCTCTTCCACTCCTCCATGACGACATCACGGAGCTGGTGGATGTTAGAGACCTTGCACTCCTCCACCTTCCATTTAAGGATGCCCCACAGATGCTCAATAGGGTTAGATCTGGAGACATGCTTGGGCAGTCCATCAACTTTACCCTCAGCTTCTTTAGCAAGGCAGTGGTCGTCTTGGAGGTGTGTTTGGGGTTGTTATCATGTTGTAATACTACCCTGCAGCCCAGTCTCCAAAGGGAGGAGATCATGCTCTGCTTCAGTATGTCACAGTACATGTTGGCATTCATGATTCCCTCAATGAACTGTAGCTCCCCAGTGCCAGCAGCACTCATACAGCCCCAGACCATGACACTCCCGCCACCATGCTTGACTGTAGGCAAGACACACTTGTCTTTGTACTCTTCACCTGGTTGCCGCTACACACGCTTGACACCATCTGAACCAAATACATTTATCTTGGTCTCATCAGACCACAGGACATGGTTCCAGTAATCCAGTGTCTGCAGCAAACTGTTTGCGGGCTTTCTTGTGCATCATCTTTAGAAGAGTCTTCCTTCTGGGACGACAGCCATGCAGACCAATTTGATGCAGTGTGCAGCGATGGTCTGAGCACTGACAGGCTGACCCCCCCCACCCCTTCAATCTCTGCAGCAATGCTGGCAGCACTCATACCTCTATTTCCCAAAGACAACTTCTGGATATGACGCTGAGCATGTGCACTCAACTTCTTTGGTCGACTATGGTGAGGCCCGTTCTGAGTGGAACCTGTACTTTTAAACTGCTGTATGATCTTGGCCATCGTGCTGTAGCTCAGTTTTAGGGTCTTGGCAATCTTCTTATAGCCTAGGCCATCTTTATGTAGAGCAACAATTCGTTTTCTTCAGATCCTCGGAGAGTTCTTTGCCATGAGGTGCCATGTTGAACTTCCAGTAATCCGTATGAGAGAGTGAGAGCGATAACACCAAATTTAACACACCTGCTCCCCATTCACACCTGAGACCTTGTAACACTAACGAGTCACATGGCACCGGGGAGGGAAAATGGCTAATTGGGCCCGATTTGTACATTTTCACGTAGGGGTATACTCACTTTTGTTGCCAGCGGTTTAGACATTAATGGCTGTGTGTTGAGTTATTTTGAGGGGACAGCAAATTTACACTGTTATACAGTCTGTACACTCACTACTTTACATTGTAGCAAAGTGTAATTTCTTCAGTGTTGTCACACGAAAAGGTATAATAGAATATTTACAAAAATGTGAGGGGTGTACTCACTTTTGTGAGATACTGTATGTGTATATACAGTGTATATATATATATATATATATATATATCTATATATTATCTCACAAAAGTGAGTACACCCCTCACATTTTTGTAAATATTTTATTATATCTTTTCATGTGACAACACTGTAGAAATTACACTTTGCTACAATGTAAAGTAGTAGGTATACAGCTTGTATAACAGTGTAAATATGCTGTCCCATCAAAATAACTCAACACACAGCCATTAATGTCTAAACCACTGGCAACAAAAGTGAGTACACCCCTAAGTAAAAACTGTCCATATTGGGCCTAAAGTGTCAATATTTTGTGTGGCCACCATTATTTTACAGCCTTAACCATCTTGGGCATTGAGTTCACCAGAGCCTCACAGGTTGCCACTGGAGTCCTCTTCCACTCCTCCATGACGACATCACGGAGCAGGTGGAGAGTCCTTGCGCTCCTCCACCATCTGTTCGAGGATGCCCCACAGATGCTCAATAAGGTTTAGGTCTGGAGACATGCTGGGCCAGTTTGTCGCTTTTACCCTCAACTTCTTTAGCAAGGTGGTGGTCGTCTTGGAGGTGTGTTCGGGGGTTTTTATCATGTTGGAATACTGCCCTACGGCCCAGTCTCCGAAGGGAGGGGATCATGCTCTGCTTCAGTATGTCACAGTACATGTTGGCATTCATGGTTCCCTCAATGAACTGTAGCTCCCCAGGGCCAGCAGCACTCATGCAGACCCAGACCATGACACTCCCACCATCATGTTTAACTGTAGGCAAGTCACACTTGTCCTTGTACTCCTCACCTGGTTGCCACCACACACGCTCAACACCATCTGAACCAAATAAGTTTATCTTGGTCTCATCAGACCACAGGACATGGTTCCAGTAATTAATGTCCTTAGTCTGCTTGTCTTCCGCAAACTGTTTCCTTCTGGGACGACAGCCATGCAGACCAATTTGATGCAGTGTGCGGCATATGGTCTGAGCACTGACAGGTGGACCCCCCACCCCTTCAACCTCTGCAGCAATGCTGGCAGCAGTCATATATCTATTTCCCAAAGACAACCTCTGGATATAACGATGAGCATGTGCACTCAACTTCTTTGGTCGACTATGGCGAGGCCTGTTCTAAGTGGAACCTGTCCTGTTAACCACTTAAGGACCGGAAGGATTTCCAGCTTTAGGACCGGAGCCCTTTTTGCGATTCGGCACTGTGTCGCTTTAACTGACAATTGCGCGGTCGTGCGACGTTGTACCCAAACGAAATTTGCGTCCTTTTTTTCCCACAAATAGAGCTTTCTTTTGGTGGTATTTGATCACCGCTGCGTCATTTCTGATCGCCGCTATAAACAAAAGAAGAGCGACAATTTTGCAAAAAAAAAACAAATTTCTTACTTTTTGCTAAAATACAAATCCAAAAAAAATATATAAAAAAACATTTTTTTTCACCGTTTTTGGCCGATTTATATTCTTCATCATATTTGCGATAAAAAAAATTGCAATCGGCGTTTATTGATTGGTTGTGCGCAAAAGTGGTCGCGTTTACGGATGATGAGAATTCATTTTTGGGGTTTTTATTATTTTTTTATTTTTTACTAATAATGGCGGCGATCTGCGATTTTTAGCGGTACTGCGATATTTCAGTGGACATGTCGGACCATTTTGACACTTTTTTGGGACCATTGGCATTTATACAGCGATCAGTGCTATAAAAATGCACTGATTACTGTGTAAATGCCATTGGCAGTGAAGGGGTTAACCTGCAGGGGGCGCTCTAAGGGTTAACTATGTTCCCTGGGCATGTTCTAACTGTATGGGGGCTGCCCTAACAGGGGAAGGGAAGTGGTCACAGCCTTCACGTACAGGAAGGCTGTGATCACAGCCCTTCCCCCTCACACAGAGCGGAGGTCCGTGTTTACATACACGGACCTCCGCTCATTCGCTCCGGGGGGGCCATCGCGGGTGGCCGGCGGCAATCGAAGCCGCCGCACCCGCTCCCCGGCCCTCCCCAGACACAGTGAGTGCGCGGGCGCGCCGCCACCGGTGCGCGCGCGCTCACTGTGCGCGATCTGGCGGCCGCCGTCATATGACGGCGATTCGCCTTACAGCTCCACTTTGCCGCCGTCAATTGCCGATTGACGGTCGGCAAGTGGTTAAACTGCTGTATGGTCTTGGCCATCATGCTGCAGCTCAGTTTCAGTGTCTTGGCAATCTTCTTATAGCCTAGGCCACCTTTATGTATAGCAACAAATCTTTTTTTTATTGAGTTCTTTGCCATGAGGTGGCAAATTTACACTGTTATACAAACTGTACACTCACTACTTTGCAGCAAAGTGTCATCTCTGCAGTGTTGTCACATGAAAAGATATCATTTATTTTTATTTATTTTAGGTACTTGTATAGCACTGTCAATTTACACAGCGCTTTACATATACATTGTACATTCACATCAGTCCCTACCCTCAAAGAACTTACAATCTAAGGTCCCTAACTCACATTCATACATACACATACTAGGGCCAATTTAGACAGGATCTAATTTACCTACCAGCATGTCTTTGGAGTGTGGGAGGAAACCAGAGTACCCGGAGGAAACCAAAGCAGGCACAGTGAGAACATGCAAACTCCAGGTAGGTAGTGTCCTGGTTGGGATTTGAACCAGTGACCCTTTTGCTGCCTGGTGAAAGTGCTAACCACTACACCACTGTGCTACCCCATATATAAAAAAAAATTTATAAATAAACGTCTCACACAAAATAATGGTGTATTACTGGAACCACTTGCCTCACTGGTCTGCGGATGATGTTGTGTTATGGCATCCATTTGCTGTTGAAGTCTCTGCTCTTGCTTCTGCAACAGCTCAATTAAGCGAGCCTCAGATTGTTGCTGGGCTCGTTGCTGTGCTTCCATACTTTGCTGGAGAGCTTTCTGCTGATTAGCGTTTGCTTGGTGTAGACTAGCATTCGTTTGTTGCTGGTTAGCATTCGCTACAGCAAGCTGTATCAGTAACTCTTCCATGCTGGCCTTTCACAAAAAAAAAACTGCCCCTGGCTTCCTCCACCACTGTAATAGGGTTAGCTCGGCAGTGGGTGTGTTTCACCTCCTGGAAGGATTCACTACACAATTTAGGCACATTATATTTTTACTATATTTTTTATTCACAATTCTTTTAGGAGCCCCACTGGTGAAATATCAGGGGTCTGATGTCTTACTTTTGCAACAGAGAAAGGGGCTGAGGACACAGATTCCCCAGTCCGTTTCTTTGCAGTCTCAGCTGCACTGGACAGTGAATGAATGGGAAGTGCTCTGTACTGAGCGGCTTCCTGTTCATTTACAAACTGAAGCCTAGTAAACACAGTTAACTAGGCTTCAGTTGTGAAGGAACACAGTGAGTGATCTGTGACCAATCACTCACTGTGCTCATTCAGAAAAAAATGTCCGTTAAATCACATGGGCCCAGGCAGCAGGGGGAATGTACGCCACACTAGGGTGATTAGGGTGTGCTCAGGCACACCCACTACGCACACCTATGGACTGGTCTTCACCACTTGCATTCCAGGCACTTTTATCCCCTTCCTGCCCAGGCCAATTTTCAGCTATAACCGCTTGCCGACCGCTGGTCGGCAATTGACGGCGACAGTGTGGCTCGCTAACGCAAAACGCCATCAGACGACGGCGGCCGCGAGATCGAGCCCAGTGAGCGCGCACCGCCGGAGGCGCGCCCGTGCGCTCACTGTGTCCGGGGAGGGCCAGGGAGCGGGTGAGGCGGAGTCGATCTCCGCCGGCCACCCGCGATGCCCCCCCCCGGAGTAAAAGAACGGAGGTCCGTGTAAGTAAACACGGACCTCCATTCTGTGAGAGGGGGAAGGGCTGTGATCACAGCCTTCCTCTACATGGAAGCTGTGATCACTTCCCTTCTCCTGTTAGGGCAGTCCCCCCACAGTTAGAACACGCCCAGGGAACACTATTAACCCTTAGAGCGCCCCCTGCAGGTTAACCCCTTCACTGCCAATGGCATTTACACAGTAATCAGTGCATTTTTATAGCACTGATCGCTGTATAAATGCCAATGGTCCCAAAAAAGTGTCAAAATGTTCCAACATGTCCACTGAAATATCGCAGTACCGCTAAAAATCGCAGATCGCCGCCATTACTAGTAAAAAAAAATAAATAAATAAAAACTCCATAAATGAATTCTCATCATCCGTAAACGCAACCACTTTTGCGAAAACCAATCAATAAACACCGATTGCGATTTTTTTTATCACAAATATGAGGAAGAATATAAATCGGCCAAAACCGATGAAAAAAAATGTTTTTTTATATTTTTTTTTTTGGATTTGTATTTTAGCAAAAAGTAAGAAATTTGGGTTTTTTTGCAAAATTGTCGCTCTTCTTTTGTTTATAGCGGCGATCATAAATGACGCAGAGGTGATCAAATACCACCAAAAGAAAGCTCTATTTGTGGGGAAAAAAGGACGCACATTTCGTTTGGGTACAATGTCGCACGACCGCGCAATTGTCAGTTAAAGCGACGCAGAGCCGAATCGCAAAAAGTGCTCCGGTCCTAAAGCTGGAAATCCTTCCGGGGCTGAAGTGGTTAAGCACTGTCACACTTTGAATGACAATTGCTTGGTCATGCAACACTGGGTTTTTTATTTTTTGCACGTCATCACCACTGGGTTAATCACCACTTGTTTTTTTTTATCTTTTGCTAAACAAATGAAAAAAAAAGACTGAAAATGTAGAAAAAAAACATTTTTCATAATTTGATATAAAATTTTGCAAATCAGTAATTTTTTCTCCTTCACTGATGTGCTCTGATAAGCCTGCACTGATATGTGGCACTGATAGGTGGCACTGATAGGCGGCAATGATGGGCACTGATAGGCAGCACTGATAGGTGACATTGATGAGGAGGCACTGATGGGCACAGATTGGCAGCACGGATGGGCACTGATTGGCAGCACTCTTGGACATTGTTGGGACTGCACTGATAATCAGGACACTGATAATCAGTGCCATGATTATCCGTGTAGATGCCCCTTTAACACAAGCCGGTTATCGGCTCTGTCAGTGTGAGGAAAGAAAAGCCGTTAACCCACTTGTGTTTACGTCATAATCAGCTGTCATTGGACACAGTTCATCACATGGTAAAGGGCCGCTGTGATTGGCCCTTTACCCTGATCTGTGATGACTCAGTGATCAAAGAGCGCGCCGCAGGGGGCACATGGGCAGTGCGATCACGGGAGGACATCCATGTACGCTCTCCTGGCAAAGTAAGCCCGCCCTGTAGCCATCTTTCGGCTATAGCGCAGGCAGGAAGTGGTTAATAGAGGAAGCTCCTACACAAAGGCAAAGTTTCATACAAATCTACAATAAAGACCCAAAGTTAATCAAGATTCAAAATACAAACGACTTTTGCATTTAGGGCCCCTTCACACCAGATTTTGAAGCGGGAAACTTGCGTTCCATGCGCGTTTCCCGAACTGTACGTTTTTATGTGATTCATGGTGTGAACTTGCCCTTGGACAATATTTGTGTTGTTTAGAATTCCTCTTGGAAACAGAGGAACAGAGGCACTCCTGTGCCTACAGCCTCATAACTGTATATCTGCAGTGTGAGATCTAAGGCATTTCGGCCTATGACTGCTAGGCTCAGAAAATTTGGAGTGAGATTTGGTGATGTCACCACTGTACTGCTTACAGTTCTTCTTGCTTGAGGCTTCAACATGAGGAAGCAAAGCCATGCCTCTACCAAGATGGCCGTATCCACGCAGAAGAAGGCATGGTAATTCAGTAATGGGGAAATAATCAGCTGCAGGGAAGACCACAGGCAAAACTGGTGATGGCCAGACCATTACCCTCTACCTGGGGAAATATCAAAAGTCTAAACAGGCCTCTCATTTGAGACAGAGATTCCCTAGTCCCCTTCTCTGCAACCTCAGCTGCACTGGACAGTGAATGTATAGGAAGCTCTTTGAGGCTTCCTGTTCATTCACAAACTAATGCATAGTAAACACATTTTACTGTGCTTCAGTGATGAATGGACACAGGACTGATCGGTACTGATCGCTCACTGTGTTTATTCAGGCTCTCCATCCTGAAACAATCCCCCTGTGTGCCTTGAGCAGCTTGCGGCGGGAGAGGAGGGAAGCTAGCAGAGCTGCAGGGGAAGGGGGGCACACGGGGGCCTAGACAGCAGGTGGAAGGGGGCACAGATACTGATTCCCCTGAAGCGAGAAAAATGGGGGGAAGCCAGCAGAGCTGCAGGGGGAGCCACAAGAGTCAACAATAAGGCAGTACAGCTGGCCCTTGCCGGGCCCCCTTTTTGAACTGATGGGGCCCGTGCCCAGTACAGGAGGGCTGGCTGTATTTGCCTTATCAGCGGCCCTGCAGCATCATAGCTAACAGTGAGGGAGCTTTGGCCTTGGGAAGATCCTGATATACAGCTTCTGGAGGCTGCTCCCCGTATTCAGGGTAACCCAAATGTCTGTGTACATAGCCATCAAATAAGTCTAAATTATGATTTCAATCTGTATTAAATGCAGTTGGTCCAGGAACTTCTCACTGACGACACAGACAGCCCTATAGAATTGTAGAAGTGGTTCCCGCTATAGAAGAAAATGTATGGTGTTTTACAGTGATGAAGCTTGATGTCATCTCAGTGACAGCGTCAACTGGCACAATGCATGTTACTGGTCTAAAAACAATCCAAACTGGATGACTGAAGGCAACTTTCCAACTGATCCACAAATTATAGTGTGGGCAGGACTGTTTGGTTTATTGCAACATCTTGCTAGCTGTCAAAACATCCGCTGTAGATACTGCTCTGCTCTAAAATGTTTCACTCCAAGACCAGCTTGATTGTAGAATCTATACACATTTTGGGGTGATCGGTATCCACAGCTGATTTTTTGACAAGATTTTGCAACAAAGGTTTTACTTCATTGATGTTAATGGAGTGCGGCCTGTCATCTCATGAAATGTTCGGTGGGCAGACTGGGGCTCGTAGGTAGGCACACAAAGTTCAGAATACTGCAGGGAGGATGTGCACTTGGAAGCAGTGTTTCTTAGCAAGTCTGGCTGAAAAAACAGACACAAGTCCATCTAGTTCAACCAATAATTTTCCTAGACTTTCTACGAACCGGGAATATTTGATGACAAATGAATTGGGCCATACCTCTTTGATAGTAGTGTAATGGGAAACGTATCTATGTGTGTTATAATCTTTTCTCTCACTCTCACTGAAATCTCCAGACCTAACACTAAACTTTTTTTTTTTGGGAGGGGGGGTCATCTAAGTTCAATAGTCTAGAAAACAAAAACAGAAGGAAGGCGCGCACACCTAGTGCACTTCCTGAGATATTTATTAGGAGTAAAATAAAAAGGAATACTCACAAGAGTGGCGACCCCCAATGGGCCATACAAATGCACAATTGGCGTGGGTGTGGACACAACGTAGGTAAAGGCTGATGCGTTTCGGGGGCGTACCCCCTTCCTCCGAGCCACGGCTTTTTATTTTACAATACCTAATAAATATATCTGGTAATGCACTAGGTGCTTGCGCACCTTCCTCCCTTCTGTTTTTGTTTTCTAGTTTTTATTGGATCACCCCATCTGAGGAGGGCAGCATCCGCCAGGCATGCGCGGTCATTGATGTCCTTGTTGCCATTTTCCAAATATGAAAGACCTCTTTAGCGCTGGAAGTGATTGTTTTGTTTTTTAGGTTCAGTAGTCTATCACAGAGTATCTCAACCCAAGATATGCCGCAGAGCCGAGTGAGACTCCTCACTCTCACTCCTGCTGCGGCTGCTGCCTCCTTTCGTTGTACACAAGCCCACCGCCCGGAGAGTGACAGTCTGAGCAAGTAACTCTCCGGCCCACTTAGTGGAGTCTTTGGGGAGGGTGGCCCGAACCTGGATGACACCATACTGAGGGTGGCAGAAGGTCCTGGAGGAAGGGCTCTTCAGCCGGAATGTGTCGGCACCACGCTCACTTTGACAATAGACATGGCCTCCCAGAGAGTGACAGTCTGAGCAAACATCTCTCCGGGTGGCTGCACACTGAATCCTCCACTCGTCGCCCAGGTGCATGAGGGGAGGGAGGTCTGTACTGATGGGGGGATTTCCTGAGGGGGGTCTGTACTGATGGAGGGGGGATTTCCTGAGGGGGGTCTGCACTGATGAGGGGGTTTCCTGTGGGGGGTCAGCACTGATGGAGAGGGGGGATTTCCTGTGGGGG
>BLSH010110178.1:1434306-1447891 GCA_018402905.1 Glandirana rugosa | reverse complement strand
ATGTAGACGTGGGGAGGGGGGGAACCCTTCTAGCCTAGTATTGGACCAAGTAGAGGATGGACACATGTTTGGGGAACATACGTCCGTTAGTCGATGGAGGGCGTGTCACTGCTGTACCAGACTACTCTGGTTACTCCGAGACTTTCTGACAAAACTTTGATGATACACCCTCCTTAACACGTTAGGAGTACCCCTCCTATAACTGTCAAATTGCCTGACATAATGACACACACACCCACACACCTTCCCCGAGTTCTGGTAGTGACCAGTATTCCTTGAGTCGAGAGTCCGACTCCCACTGGTCGTCACCCATTTACTAGACTTAGATAAGAAATTGTCTAAACTAACCGATGGGAGGGGACGGGGGTTGAGGGAATCGGAGGGTGGGGGGGGGGGGGGAGTTAGGTGTGTTGTGAAATGACTGTGAGCTGATAGCAGTGCAGAGAGAGGTGGGGCTGGAGCTGCTTGCTGTGGAAGCAGACAAGGGGGATTGCAGCAGGGGGGACTGGATGGGGGCAGGGGAGGGTAGCCAATCAAATCTGTTAAAGAATAGATTCAGATCATTTACCCACTGCTGGTCACCCTCAGCCTGAGAGCTGAGTTCCTTATGACCAGTGATGGTCTTGAGCCCCTTCCACACACCCACACACACAGTAATACAGTCCGTTAAACTGTCAATATCCTCCCCATGAGGATTGCACAATTCCTCCCACATAGTAGTTTCAAAACAGTCTTTCAGAGCCTCATTGGTCTCATCAGACCATGTCGTCACTGTGCGGGAGGTAGCTGATTGCCTGCATACAAGGGGTTTGTACACAGGTAGGAGATGAACCAGGTTATGATCCGATCTTCCCAAGGGGGGGAGGGGTGCAGATGTATAAGCCTCCTTTGTGTTTGCATAGAATAAATCCAGTGTTTTATTGTCTGTGGTGTGGCATGAAACATACTGGGTGAATGTGAGCAGAGTGGAGGATGGAGGGGAATGATTACAATCTCCAGAGATAATGAGAAGGGCATTTGGGCTCTGTGTTAACAGTCTGTTAACAACAGAGTGCAGGACATCGCATGCCGATTCACCGTCAGCAGAGGGGGGAATATACGCAGCTATCGCGATAACATGCGAGAATTCCCTCGGCAGATAGTATGACCTCATGCTAGCGGCTAACAGCTCAATGTCCTTACAGCAGATCTGCTCTTTAATAGTAATGTGTCCAGTTTTACACCATCTATTATTCACAAACACTGCCAGTCCTCCTCCCTTTCTCTTACCGCTCTCCATCGTTCTGTCCGCGCGCAGTAAATCAAATCCATCCAGAGCCACGGTCGTATCCGGTGTTAGCTTGGTTAGCCATGACTCCGTGAACAGCATGATGCTACACTCCCGCAATTCCCTCTGATGCCGGGTAAGAGCCGCTAGCTCATCCATCTTGTTGGGTAAAGATCTTACATTTCCCATAACGATGGACGGGAGAGTTGGTCTGTAACGTCTCTTTTTATTCCGACACATAGCCCCAGCACGTTTCCCCCATCGTCTCCTTCTTAGCTCGCGGGAAATATCCGGTTTTTCTCCTAGTAGCATCAGCGTGTTGCGGAATGCTAATAGCTGTTCCCTGCTGTAAACAATAGGACCGTGGCTGTGAACAGAGTTTCCAAACGTGACTGTGAACAAAGTCCAAAAAAGCAGGAAAAGTAGAGCAAACTCGGTGGCTTTGCTTATGTCCATTGTGCAGTTTCCAAATTCACACGCATACACTTAAAAAGAAAAAGACACAAAGTGCCGGAACACTATAAAATAAATAAAAAAAAGCACAAACTTAACAGGAGCTGCTGCAACAGGCTGCCACTTGTGCGGCGCCTATCTAGTGTTAAACATCAACTATATGTCTAAACAGTGTAAAGTGCATGTGCAATCACACGTCCCATATAACAAATGAATGAATCAGTTCTGAAACAGACGGTCCATATTGTGACATCTCAAAACATGGAATTTCCTCCACCGATTTCACCATGTGAGCTATGTAAACACACCGACTCTCACCGGAAATAGTTAAGAAACCAGCTCATCCAAATTGGGCACTACCAGAGTCCTCCGCTCCCTTCGTTATAACCCCCTGTGGGCTGATGACTCACATGGAGAGTAAAATAGAAAGAAGCCTCTCATAGTGTAGTAATTAAAAAATCTTCCAATTTATTAAAATAATATGTGCTTACATGTGTTCAGTCAATAACGGTCACAATGGCACATTGGTTGGGTGTAACACCGATTCGTGTTCACCGCTCCGCTCTCACACTTGGCAGCGTCACTCTCGGCGTCCACCCTCTCTGTCCTGGGTCGTCGTATGGCCACGCCTCTGACGCATTTCGTCGCTTCCGACTTGGTCACAAGGACAGATAACAGATTTCATTTGATCGTCATACTCTGCTTCCTTTCAAGAGATCTGTTTTGCCAGCTATGTGATTATTCACATAGCTTGCATTGCATCATATCCTGCATCATATAATTACATTGTACCCAAACCATATCATACATAGCAATGAGCTCTTGTCAAAAAGTTCATTTATATTCTGTATAGGGAATCGCTTGCATATCTTTGGAATTAGGTCTGATAAACAAAGACACATTTAGACGGTGACCCATTTCTAGTGACCCTGCTGATAATAATGCAGGAATTTTGATAGCAGCCCTATAAATAGACTATTCTGATTTTGGCATAAATACTAAGTAACACCTACTGGACTCAGCATGTTCCTTCATTCAAAACCAACAGCCTCAATAGCAGGATAAGCGGTTTCACAATGCAGTAAACATGGCTGTTTTTTTCTGACTTCACTTGCTGCATACTTGTTTCAGACCCATTACTAAAAAAAACAAAACAAAAAAAAAAACATTAGATCAGCATAATGGCCGACAGTAATGACTTAATTTTTTTAAAGTGGTTGTAAAGTCTGCCAACCCCCTCCCGCAAAGCAAAGGCATAAATGAGCTAGTATGCAGCGTATACTAGCTCATTATGAAATACTTACCTTGGAACGAAGCTGTTGCAGCAGTCTCGGCACACCGGTGTGACCAGCGGATATGCTTCTTCCTGGTCTGCAGCTCCGTCCAATCACAGCGCGGGCTCCAGCGCTGTAATTGGCGGAGCCACACATTTACGGCACGTCAACAGAAGAAATGGCACCCTGGGCTACCCCGGGTGCCAATTCTTCAGTGTGCATTTGCTGATGACGTCGGCACATGCAGATACAGGGAATATCTCCTAAACTGTATAGGTTTACGAGATATTCCCGGGACCTACAGGTAAGCCTTATTGTAGGCTTACCTGTAGTTTTAAAGTGGTTGTCATGAGTTGACAACCACTTTAATACGTTTCCTTTACATTTACAGGTTTTCCTTTATATTCCCTTTTCTTTGCATTCACACCAATGCATGTTAATGTTAATACATGTACACAGGTTGACCATTGTTCTAAATGGGGCCAGTTTACATGTGCCTTATCGGTTTTTTTTTGTTGTTGTTTTTGCTTTTTATGCCTTAGTGCGTTAGAGCCTATTGATGACAATGGAACTGCAGCAAAGTCCTTTGCATTGCTAACACATGTGTGAATCCTGCCCTAAAGTGATGTCAAAGACTAAAATGTTTTTAATTAAAATATAACAAAAAGTTATACTTACATGCTTTGTGTGATATTGCACAGAGCGGTCCCTTACCTCTTGTTCTGGAAGTCCCATGTTGGTGCTGTCCGCTTCTCCCTGCTCTGGGTGGCTCCTTAGCAAGATGTGTGCTATGGGGGAACTGTCAAGCTGGGCTGTATGCATCAATAGACACACTACAGCGCTGGTAAACCACTCCCCTGCTCCCTCTTCGCAGGAGTTTGACAGACAGCAGCAAGAGCCTATGGTTTCCACTGCTCTTGGTGTCTCCTGTGAGAGCAGGAAGTGAGAGGTACTGCAGCTTGGACAGTTCAGGAGCAGTGAGAGGAGGCAGATAAATGTTTAGTGATGGGAGGGAGCAGTTAGTGGGACCTATTTTTTACCTTATTGCTGGGAATGCATTAAGAGAAAAAGCAGTCTGCCTTTAGAACCACTTTACAGTTATGGCAAATTGCTAAGTTTTGAAAGCATGTTGTTTGCAGATAACAGTAGTAGTGACTGATTTTACATAACCTGTTCCTGGAGTTCAGCTTTGTCCCCATGCATATTGCCTGCAGCAGATGATACGTGAATTAAGACCTGGTTCACACCAATGCAGGTTGCAGTTTGCATATTCCAGGTGCATTTTGCAATACACGGTTTTAATCCATTGAAGCATGTGGAACCAAAAACAGAAAAAAGTCCCTGGCCCTTTCCATAAAATTCACAAATGTGAACGTGACCCATAGGAAACCATGTTAAAAGGACTGTAGTGTGTCTGAAAATGCATTAAAAAATGCATAGGTGTGAACCAGGCCTTAAGCACAACCCCTGGAATTCATAGAAAGTGCTGTAGACATGCATTGGAAATTTGTCTTCTGTTGCAGAATCACCCCCAACTGGCATGAATAAGTCTTTATTAAAGTGGTTGTAAACCTCAGACATGAAATCTGAACAAAACATATCCTTTAAAGTGTTTAGTTGTCTCAATTAAGAGCACTAAGTCACATTTCTGTCTTTTGCTTTTTTCCTCTATCAGCATAAATAACTTCTGACAATTTTTTCCTGACGCCAAGAGAAAAAAGGTGATGAGTTGGACTTCCAGCAGATTGACAGCCTCAGTTCTGTTCCTGCGTAGAGGGGGGTGAGTCTCTTCCCTCCAATCAACTCTCAGAGCTCTCCTCACTGAGCTCTGCAGAGTGTAATGTCAGCTCTCTGCCCTCTTTTTTTAAACTCAGAAATGCTTATAAATTTAGCACTTTTAATGGCTGTAGAGAAGAGAAGACTGCAGATAGATGGGTACAACTTATGTAGGAGGATTTGTTTAATATCTGTGTATCATCTGAGGATAGTCACTTCACTGGGTATATGCATATGATATATAAATCACCTTAGGAACAGATTAAAATTGCTGCCACAATAGAACTATGACCCCACTGAATTAGTGAGGTGGGTGGATGCACTATACAGAGTTGAGGTGGTCCACAGTGACAGGGCTGAAAAGAGAGGCACACAACTACCCAGACATCATGGTGCTGATAGCCAGTAACACATTCCGGTGTAAAATTCAGCTGCCTGCTCATTGTTGCATAAATGTATGTAGCCATGTACTCCCTTGAGAGTGGCTGGTAGTAGTGGGTCACCTTATAGCTGCTCTCAATCACACCATATCTCACACATCCGGAGACACTGAACAGGCCAGCTCTTGTTTTTGTTGTTTTATTTATTGGAAATTACTTGGATGGGGATAAGGGATGACTATGGGATGCCCAAAGAATTATGGTACACAAACTCCATATACAATCCTGTATATGCGCACTTGCACTGCAGACTATCCTTCTGCAGATTGTTACTCCTCACAACTCTCCAGCACTCAACTTGCTGACTGTTTCTCCTACAGTTCTCTCTCTAGCACAGAACTTGCAGATTATCACTTTTTTACTTCTCTCCAGCACATCACTTAGTTTCCAGCCTGAAGGAAATTTATCAAGCTTCTCTACAGGCTCAAAGAGGCATGATGTCAGTGGCAGAGGCTATTGAGAGCTGGATAGGGACAGCCAAAGGGCCAGATGTGACCCTGGGGCCGCAATTTTCCCAGGTCTGTGCTAGGGCAGAATGCAGAACCTCTCCTCCACAACATAGATAAGAGGTGTCCTTTAGTTCACTGAGAAAACAGCAGTTCTAACTGATAACAGCCAGCAGAGGAAGTTATCAGTTCACTAGATTTTTGGCTGGATCAGTAGGTTTTTTTTTACACTTATTGAACAGATATAACACAACACCTTCATTTGCATATTTAACAGAGCAAAAGGGAGCAAATAAGAAAAATGTGTTGTCAAGGTTTACATACCCTACTTGGGTAAAGCTAAATTCCATCACTTTAATAATTATCTGTATAAAAAAAAAACATACTTACTAGGTCATGGAGTCCAGTGTTGTCTTCCTTGCAGCTGGTATTCTCCTTCTGCCGCCACGCTGCCATAGTGAAGCTCTTGTTTCTTCCTGATTTTCACATGCATGCATGCTGCAAGATCTAGCGCATGTATAGATGTGGTACAGGTGTGCCAGCATTGAAATCACAATACTTCACCCCACAAAACACTGCTTCCCAGAGGGGTGTGGCAGTGCCATCCCAGGGGGCAGTGGGTGGCTGAGCAGTACAATGTCCTTGCCTGGCAAAAAATCTGGGAGTGGGGGGTCATGTTATTATATTGTCTTATGTGCACTGGTGTTTTTGGGCACCCAATGTGAATGGTGGGCATGTTTCTGCACCTGGGAGAGTCCACTGCTGTATACAGCCAACAATTGTAGTGAATGGCTGTATGTGAGTATACACTGTGTTTGCACAAGCTCACCCACAGGTGCAAATTCCTGAATGCACAAAAGCTGCTTTCAGGCATTTACACTGTGACTGGTGAGTTTACAAAACCATGGCATAAACCCACATATAGCCATTTATTACTATGGGCAGCTGTGTGCTCCGGTAGTCTCTCCTGAGTGCAAATAAGCCTTAAAGGAAAAAAGGTTATATTACTCCTCCTAAGATTTACAAACTATCTGCCTTGATGTAGGGGGGAGGGAGCAGAGGAGAGGATTTTTATTTAAAGGACAGTTTTATTATTTTTTTTGTGAAAACTAGAACATGTATACATCTAGACTTTCACTCCTATACATTCATAGGTGATTTAAAAGAGAATAGGGCCAAAGCTCTTTTGGTCATACTTCTCCTGTGGGTCACAGGAGTGCACTTAGTTCTCCTCTCCTGTGTTCCAGAATCATTTGACAGCCTGCTGTCGGCCAAAGTCACAGACCCACTCCAGACTCTGGAGGGATCCTAACAATAATGTTGAGATCCACCTAGATGCCTGACTGGCATCTGACTCAGCCCCTCAGCTTGCTGCTGAGAGGCTGAGCCAGCTGCTCCTGCCTCCTCCATAGCACAGCTCTCCAGTGAGCACTGGAGGGGCAGAGCAGATAGTGGTGATTGACAGTCAGCGCTCTGTGCTCAAAGTGGACCAGAGAACTGAGTGATCAGTGGTCACATGATTGCTCAGTTTTTAGGCTCAGAGCCGTCAGGGGACAGCTTGCAGCGTTGGATTTCAGGCATGCATGTGCTTGGGAATGCTCCAAGAAGACATCCCTTGAGATGGAACGTGCCTAGGGCGGAGTGTAGCAGTGATGTTAGTACACCTATTGCAGAAAGCAGAGTCTTTTTGTTTGTGAGTAGCAATGTTTCTTACAATAATAAATGGTGTCCTTAATACCATACTATAGAGTTTTGTTTGTTTACTCCTGAATAAATCTTGAGATTAGGAGACCATTACTGGCATCTTGAAAGGGGAAATGGTCTGATCCAGCCATCCATACTGGATTTGTGCTAAAGCATTGTATGACCTCTGTAAATGTGGGGTCTATTACTCTGATAAGCAGTTCTATGTGCAGGTAGAGGGGCAGTGGATGGATTATTTTGCACTGAGATCTCACACAACTGAAGCATGTTTTATTACACGTGGATGGACTTTGTGTTATCACTGATGAATATTGAGCCCTGTGATTTATATTGATTGGATCTTACTGCGTGTTTGGTATAGTAGATAGAGTGTTACACAATATCTGGAATTTTATGTATATCTGTTGAATTTATCATTCAAATACACAGCGCAACACGTTTTTGCAAAAATCGGTTTATTATTTTTGTGTCCAAATAATGAGTGGCCTGGATTAGGACAGACCAGGTACATTGCTGCATTTCAAGTGGCTATATTGGGATGATGCCTGCAGCTGCAGGCATTATCTCTGTACCATTTTTTAGAGCCAATGCCTCTTGTAAAAGCAATCATAGTTGCTAACTAGCCACTGGATTGCTTTTAAAAGCAGCGTAAGGGGACATTTCCCCACCCCTCTCCTGCCACTTTCTGCAGCTTCATCAGGCTGTCCCATGCCATTGGGACACCCGATCGACAGCTGATCATAGAGATGAACAAAGACTGGAACCGCTTTGTTTGTCTCTATGATATAGGGAACTGGAAGCAATGACCTTATAACACTTCCGGTTTACCCTAAACAGAGTCATTTTTAAAAATGAAAAGCATTTGATCACACAAATCTTGGTGAGATCAAATGCTTTGAAGGGCAGAGGAGAGATCTGGGGTCTTATAGACCCCAGATCTCTTCATAAAGAAAACCTGTCACAATGGACGTTTACATTCATTGTGACAGCAATAAAGTGATAGAAAAAAAATCTAAAGCGGCAGTGTAAGAATTAAATTTTTTTTTAAATAAATTATTTATTTTAAGTGCCCCTGCCCCCCCCCCCCCCGCCCCATGTTCGTGGGCAAAGGTGAACGAACGCATCGGTCCCTGATGTATGCAAACAGCGATCGCCCCACACATGTGAGGTATCACCGTAAATGTCAGATCATGAGCAGTAATTCTAGCACTAGACCTCCTGTGTAAATCTAAAGTGGTAACCTGTAAGGGCTTTTAAATCGTCGCCTATGGAGAGTAAAATGTATGTTGTTTTTCACCATTGCATGGGAGTGCGCAATTTTAAACCGTGACATTTTATAAGCCTATTTACTCTGCGTAACATCATCTTTATTATTTTACCAAAAAACTGGGTTATGTATTGTGTTTTTATGCATTAATATTAAAAAAAGTGTATTTTTTCCCCCAAAAAAATTGCATTTGAAAAAACGTTGCATTAATACCATGTGACATGAACTGCAACACCCACCATGTTATTCTCTAAGGCCTTTAAAATCTCATATATATATATATATATATATATACACTGTGACAGTATGCAAGGCGAAGTGGTAGTCACGAAAATTCTCGTACGACAGAATAAACAATCAGAAGTGGTGTCTTGTGTTGTAGTGTATTTGTATTGTGTTTTTGGAAGACAACTGTACTGATTAAACAAAAATGTATGTCCGATCAAATAATATCGGATGAACTTGTCATGATCCGGCTTTCGAAAGCTCTGTACTAATGATTCGATTATCATGCGATCACCTCAAAAGTGGGTTTTTTCGCCCGATTTTCAGTTCATGTGTACAAGCCATTGATCAGCTTTGTTGCCCTTCTCTGGACCTTCTCCAGTTCCAGCACATCCCTCCTGAGGACTGGTGACCAGAACTGGATGGCATACTGCAGGTGCGGCTGGAGGAGAGTTTTGTATAATGAAAGAATTATTGGTTTATCCCTGGAATGAATCCCCTTTTTAATGCATGCCAATATCCTGTTGGCTTTGGTTGCAGCAGCTTGGCATTGCTGAGCCTGTCATCTACTAGGACCCCTAGGTCCTTTTCCATCCTAGTTTCCCCCAGAGAAACTTTGCCATGTATTTGTCCATGTTGTTAGGGGTGTACTCACTTTTATTGCAAGCGGTTTAGACATTAATGGCTGTGTGTTGAGTTATTTTGAGGGGATAGCAAATTTACACTGTTAGGCTGCATTCACACAGGGGCGATCCGACTTAGGCAGGCTTTGCCAAGCGACTTATAGTGCGACTTACAGCACGACTTCATGTCTGGCGACTTTGCCTGTGACCAATCAGAGAAGGGAGGGAGGGGGTTGCCTTCAAAAATTATTTTATGTAAAACTGCTTCAATATAGACGGGGGATCTGACTTGGAGGTGACTTTTAATGAATTCTATGGGCACAAGTCGGATAGAAGCCTCCTTGAAGTTGTGCGGGAACCTTTTTTTGGAGCGACTTCAGTAGCGTACATTAAGATGGCTCCCATTCATTTCAATGGGATTTAAGATGTCAAGCGATTTAAGGCAACTCAAGTTGGAGCGCAAGTCGTCCCTGTGTGAACGGGCTCTTATACAAGCCGTCCCTGTGTGAACGGGCTCTTATACAAGCCGTCCCTGTGTGAACGGGCTCTTATACAAGCCGTCCCTGTGTGAATGGGCTCTTATACAAGCCGTCCCTGTGTGAACGGGCTCTTATAGAAGCCGTCCCTGTGTGAACAGGCTCTTATACAAGCCATCCCTGTGTAAACGGGCTCTTATACAAGCCGTCCCTGTGTGAACTGGCTCTTATACAAGCTGTCCCTGTGTGAACGGGCTCTTATACAAGCTGTCCCTGTGTGAACGGGCTCTTATACAAGCTGTCCCTGTGTGAACGGGCTCTTATACAAGCCGTCCCTGTGTGAACGGGCTCTTATACAAGCCGTCCCTGTGTGAACGGGCTCTTATACAAGCTGTCCCTGTGTGAACGGGCTCTTATACAAGCTGTCCCTGTGTGAACGGGCTCTTATACAAGCTGTCCCTGTGTGAACGGGCTCTTATACAAGTCGTCCCTGTGTGAACGGGCTCTTATAGAAGCCGTCCCTGTGTGAACGGGCTCTTATAGAAGCCGTCCCTGTGTGAATGGGCTCTTATACAAGCTGTCCCTGTGTAAACGGGCTCTTATACAAGCCGTCCCTGTGTGAACGGGCTCTTATACAAGCCGTCCCTGTGTGAACGGGCTCTTATACAAGCCGTCCCTGTGTGAACGGGCTCTTATACAAGCTGTCCCTGTGTGAACGGGCTCTTATACAAGCCGTCCCTGTGTGAACGGGCTCTTATACAATTTGTCCCTGTGTGAACGGGCTCTTATACAAACCGTCCCTGCGTGAACGGGCTCTTATACAAGCCGTCCCTGTGTGAACGAGCTCTTATACAAGCCATCCCTGTGTGAATGGGCTCTTATACAAGCCGTCCCTATGTGAACGGGCTCTTATGCAAGCCGTCCCTGTGTAAATGGGCTCTTACACAAGCCGTCCCTATGTGAACGGGCTCTTATGCAAGCCGTCCCTGTGTGAACAGGCTCTTATACAAGCCGCTCTTATACAAGCCGTCCCTATGTGAACGGGCTCTTATGCAAGCCGTCCCTGTGTAAATGGGCTCTTATAAAAGCCTTCCCTATGTGAACGGGCTCTTATACAAGCCGTCCCTGTGTGAACAGGCTCTTATACAAGCCGTCCCTGTGTGAACAGGCTCTTATACAAGCCGCTCTTATACAAGCCGTCCCTGTGTGAACAGGCTCTTATACAAGCCGTCCCTGTGTGAACAGGCTCTTATACAAGCCGCTCTTATACAAGCCGTCCCTGTGTGAACGGGCTCTTATACAAGCCGTCCCTGTGTGAACGGGCTCTTATACAAGCCGTCCCTGTGTGAACGGGCTCTTATACAAGCCGTCCCTGTGTGAACAAACTTACATTGTCACATGAAAATATATAAAATATTTACAAAAATGTGAGGGATGTACTCCGTTTTGTGACTGAGTGTGTGTGTGTATAATGTTTTAATGTTTGGGGTTCTAAGAAATGTTCTAACAAAAAATACTGATGGTTACATGTAAACTAAAATTTCCAGAAAATGCCTGGGGGTCAAGTGGTTAAATCTCACCTTAACATCCACGGGAAGGACATCAATGGATGTCCTTGGGTTTCAGTGGTTGTACCGGAATGATGCCTACAGCTGGAGGCATCATCCCGCTATGAAACTTTTCAGCCAGCGATTCTGTTCCAGCATAAGTGATTTGAGTGACTGAATAGCCAGTCAATCACTTCTGTGGGTGGTGGAAGGGGGTCCTACCGCCCTCCCACTGCTACCTTTCATAGGCTCTGCCATCCGATCACGGAGCCTGGGAGCGACGCGGCCAGCGCCAATGGCTGCCCAGAACAGAGCGAGAAGAACTGACATTGTTCCTCCCTCTCTGTGACCCCCGAAACAGGAAGCGCGAAGTATGTCATCACGTCTGGTTCTGCCTCTTTGCTTACCTGGCTGTTAGCGGCTAGGAATGCAGCCGATCCGACCAATCTGCGTCTGAAGTTGGACCGATGTAGACTACATCATACACTAAACACTAGAGCGACAAGGCAGCGCCACATCTGCAGGACTCCTACCATGGGTAAGCTGGGAAAGGTAACCCTACAGGAGTTTCATCCACGGGAAAATGGACGCTTGTGAAGGCCAGACGCCCAGCTCTTGAGGACAGCGTGCGCAAGGTTTATTTTTTTACTATAAACTTTATTTATAGAGAAGCACACAAGTCGCAGAGCAAAGTGGGATCGTTTTTTGGTGGGCTAGTGTGATCCTAGCCTCAATGCATTGAGTTGCTGCCATGTGATTGGCTGAACAGCAAGTTGTGTTACCAAGAAATTGAACAGGTGTACCTAATAAAGTGGCTGGTGAGTGTATTAGTAGGGATGTGAATTATGGGAACAATATGTATTCCTTCTGAAAATGAGAGAAGTAATTAACCTCTGCTCACTGAGGAGGGGGAGGGGAGGAATGCTCATTCCATGGGTGAAAGGTCCCTGGAAGTGGTGTATATGATTCTTCTCCGGATCAGTGATCCCTCACACAGGGTTCTATCACTTATGATGGTAATTATAAGGCTGAGCCCCCAGGGTCACTGCACGCTGTCATTACACATCAAACAACCCCCCATAGGTAGAAGTCTCCAGTGCCAATCATAATGAAAGGTGAGATGAGGGGCGGGGCTCTCCTGTCCTCACACTGGGACCTCTGGTAACAGTGAAGCGCACTCACAAATCCCCGGAGCTTAACTCATTTCACGTGACCACGGTAACTATCCCAGCTATGTGAGTAAGCCGTCACGTGCTTCTCACCAGCCAATCGGTCAGCGAGAGCCTGAACAGAGCTTCATTCATCGCCGCTCAGTTCCCCATACCCTTAACACTAGAGGGCCAAGGCAGCGCCACATCCGCACGACTCCTACCACGGGCAAGCTGGGGAAGGTAACCCTACAGGAGTTTGGTCCACGGGAAAATGGACGCTTGTGAAGGCCAGACGCCCAGCTCTTGAGGACAGCGTGCGCAAGGTTTATTTTTTACATATAAACTCTATTTTTTTATTTTTACCAGCTTAGGCTCCCGTCCGCAACGTATCTGATGTACACGCCTTTCAGGAGACGTCACGGAAAGGGGGCGGAATTAAGTTTTCTGTGTCATCGGCGCTTAAAGAGCCTGAGCTCCACGTTGCTGACAGAGGCCGTGATGTGCTGAGTGAGCTGCGCACCGTGAGGAACTTGAGAGGGAGAGAGACCGGTGAGAGACGGAGCCTGGGCCGGACTACACGCCTGTCACTGTGTGTATCCCTGCCTGCACCCTTACCCCCTGTACTGTCACTGTGTATCCCTCACCCCCTACCCTGAGCTGTCACTGTGTATCCCTCACCCCCTACCCTGAGCTGTCACTGTGTATCCCTCACCCCCTACCCTGAGCTGTCACTGTGTATCCCTCACCCCCTACCCTGAGCTGTCGCTGTGTATCCCTCACCCCCTACCCTGAGCTGTCGCTGTGTATCCCTCACCCCCTACCCTGAGCTGTCGCTGTGTATCCCTCACCCCCTACCCTGAGCTGTCGCTGTGTATCCCTCACCCCCTACCCCGAGCTGTCGCTGTGCATATCCCTCACCCCCTACCCCGAGCTGTC
>BLSH010110178.1:1340386-1409405 GCA_018402905.1 Glandirana rugosa | reverse complement strand
TGTAGAACCAGAGGTCGTTTCGTCGGTAGAGGAAACCCCTTATCCCCCTGGGACGTCGATAACAAAGTCCCGTGGATCTGTCTACCCTGTTTCGTAATGTCCAGGAAACAGGGTAACCTTAGACTTATGACCCTTTTTTTTGTTTGTTTTTTTTTGTTTGTGTGCTGTTGAAAAAAAATTAGTCCAATCTGACGTTCAAGTGTCTTTCATGTCTACTATGAGTTTTTTAATCTAATGGTGAGGTTGCCGTTGTGGGATCTAGAACAGAAGAGGATAGACACGTGAGGCACGTTGGAAAGGTTGTTAGGAGAGGGTGAGAGACTAGTGGTGGAATACTCAAAGTGAGAAAGTGACAGAAGGTGGAGGAGAGGGAGGTTGGTGGATTGTCAATGGGCGTCTTTGGAAGCGGTGGAGTTGGGAAGAAAAGATGAGACGATTACTGGTGGAGATACTGTTTTAGAGTGGGCCAGGGTTGTAGGGGCCGGGGCCTGAGTCTGCATGTAGTAAGGGGGGCGAGCTTGTCTAGGGAGGATGACAGGGAGTTGTTGTAGACAAGTGTGGCTAGGTTGGGGCAGGCCAAGGGTGAGATTTTGTCATAGAGGTGGTCATTAGCAGAGTAGAAAAGAAGGGTTGAGGTGGCGAAGGTTTCTGCGGGTAACTGTTAGGTGGTTGGAGGGAGAGGAGGTGGAAGACAGTGAAAGAGTGAAACTCATAAGGTGGTGATCAGAGAGTGGGAGAGGATTGTTGGAAAGGTTGCACGGAGTGCACAGATAGGAGAAGACAAGATCTAGGGTGTTGCCGTTGGAGTGGTAATCTAATTTTTTGAGTATCATCTGTACTTTCTGTGAACTTGCAGTCTAACCTGATTAAAAAAAAGTTGTCGTGTGTTTGTTTTTTTTTGTTTGTTTTTTTTCCCAGTATTCAGATTCCAATGGGACAAAGGACCTGTAATGCTTTGTCCCATCTGTCTAGGTGCCCTGAAACAATAGCTGCAGGGTCCCCCTATTCCCCAAAGGAGATGGCTGCTTTGCTGGAGACCACCTGTCTCCAGATTCCAGCATCTGCCAGAGGTAAGCACCAGCAAAAGGAATGTGGAGGGAGATGAGGTATGCCGGAATCCTCTCTGCATTCCTTGTAAATCGCTGTAAATTGCTGTCACATTTACATCAGTGCTTATCCTCAAGGCGCTTCCGATCTATGGTCCCTATTGCAACTCCTCTTACCAGTGCTGTATTTGTACAGATGGAATTCTCTGTTCAGTTCTAGGTAGCCAGTCTAATACATGGAGTTTGAGTTCTATCCATCCTATATGTAAGATACTTTACAGTATACGATTAACCGCTTCCATACCGCAGAACGTCATATGATGTCCTGGGCTTTCAGTGGTGATATCTGAATGATACCTGCAGCTGCGTCCAGGCCGGCAGAAGTAAACCATGCCGGGACTCAGCTGGAAAGCCTCAGATCATTCATTTTTTAAATTTTATTTATTTTTTCGATCTCCGGCTTCCTAGCCCGGAGGACCTGTCGCACACTATTCCTATTACAAGGGATGTTTGCATTCCTTGTAATAGGAACAAAAGTGATCAAAAAAATTTTTTTGAAAGGGAAAGTGTAAATAAATAAAATTAAAAAAAATAAAGTGCCCCCATCCCCGCATGCTCGCACACAGAAGCAAATGTATATGTAGGTCATGTAAGCATATGTAATCGACGTTCAAACCACACATGTGAGGTATCACCGTGAACGTTAAGAGTGGGACCGGAGTTGGACACGGGACCGGAGGAGGAGGGGGGTTGGGGGGGCCGGAGGACACAGAGGGGAGGATACAGGGGATGCTCTGGGATGATTGGTGGGGGCAGGTACAATCGCCGATCTCCCAGTGCAGCTTTCATTAAAGCAGCTGAAAGCCGAGGAGGAGAAGCGGCTGAGATCGTTGATTGTAACTCCCCTCACCGCCGCACCGATCATCCCTGAGTGTCCAGGTATCGGACCAAGCATCAGGAGCATGAGTACAAGTACTCGCGCAAATGCGCGGTACCAATACTAGCATCGGGACAACCATAGTTTGTGTATGTGAGATATATATATATATATATATATATATATATATATATATATATATATATATATATATATATATATTCACCACATCCCTACACAAGGGAAAGAGAGCGCAACTGGTATTTTAACAGTGCTGATAGCCCCCTTGGAATAATCTGTCACAACAAAATCCGATCAATAAAAAACTTTTTTCTGTACATGTTGAAGATCTTACTGCCAAAATAGGCTAGTAAGCATAGTGACATGTAAACCGTACATTCCCCGCAGTGTGTGGACCGGACACAGTACAGCGGAAAACTTGGCTATAAGTGTCCACTGGCTTTCTGGGAGATTCGGCTCCTCCGGTAACCCACTCTGTAGTCTATTTGACGGAAGGGTCTGCGGCAATACTTTTGAAGGCCTGCATCGTAAGGAGACCAATGTCTCTCTGTTGCTGGCATGCCTGGCTGGACATTGCTTACCTATGTGCAAGCCCTGTGTGGCCACACAATACAATCCCCTCCTGTCCCTGCTGACCGTATCATCCGGTTGGAGGCTATATGCTCATTAATCACAATATGCAAGGCTGCCTTTTAGGGTAGCGCTCAATTAGCACTTTGGACATCTACTGCCCTTGATGGGAGCACTCTGTCATTTTACTTTTGTTGGTCACAGCGTCATCAATTTTATCAATAGTTATCGTGCATCCCAACGTCTCCGAAATTCCTTGAGGAAGCCCCACGGGGCGAAACGCATTGGAAAAGATACAACGCTACTCGTCTATGCTCCCATTGGACCACTTTTTGCCTCTGCGTTTGTTTGCATGCCTATTGACATCTGTGGGGGGTGGGCATATGGTGATGGGAAATGTACGGTTTACAATATACTGTTTACATGTCACTATGCTTACTAGCCTATTTTGGCAGTAAGATCATGTTTAATATGTATAGAATAAAGCTTTTTTTTATGATCTGATTTTGTTTAGACAGATTATTCAGAGGGGGGCTATCAGCACCGTTCAAGTCCCAGTTGAAATGTTTGCTGATTTATCTTGGATTTTAATTACTTATCAACTCTGGGAAATAACATGTGTTTTCAATTCTGGCTCAGCTGTGTCATTTTTATGTGAGAACTTTGTACAGGAGGCTTAGCAGCGAAACACCTGCTGCCTCCAGGCCAGTCTGCAAAAGATTGGCACCTATATCCCCAGAACGCAGAGAGAGACTATCTCCTGTGCCTTGCCATTGGTCAGAGGAGGAATTTAACTTAAAGTCAGAAAATGAAGTCCTGCTAGATGACTTTAGGCCGGCCCCTGTTGCAGGTATAGCGATGTAAAACATTAAAAATAAGTGCCTATACTGTTTAAAATCCAGTAATACACTGTCTCACCCTGCTCTACACCTGCTCAATCGCTCTCCATTTTTTACACTGTGCCAAAAATTGAAGCCACTAGAGACCGATCTGCTGACAGTCTTGGGGCTCGTTCACACCATATGTGCATGAAAACTGATGAGCAAACCATGCAGATTTCACTTGCAGAGACATCAGTTTACATGAGTTTTTTTTTTTTTTTTTTTTTTTTTTATGCAGGGTGACATAAGTTTTCATGCACGTCAGCTATGTGCCCAATTCACACCAATGTTGATGTAATGTCATTTTTTTTATTTTTTTTTATTTTGACGTGCAGAAAATTGCATACACGTTGCAGATTCCTCCAGAGAAAAAAGCAGTACGGTGTGGTGT
Organism: Glandirana rugosa; assembly: GCA_018402905.1. Classification (NCBI taxonomy): domain Eukaryota; kingdom Metazoa; phylum Chordata; class Amphibia; order Anura; family Ranidae; genus Glandirana; species Glandirana rugosa. Next base: position 1,405,619 of record BLSH010110178.1, on the reverse strand, counting down.
GAACAAGGCACATAGAAAACCATTGTGTTGGGTGTTTTTTTTTGTTTTTGTTTTTTTGCACTTTGCAGAAAAATGGATGTCTCTGCACCATGGTATGAATGAGGCCTGAGTCTAGGTTCACACCTATGCTGCACCTAGACTGCACTTTCTGCATTATTTTTTTCTCGCCTTTTTTTTGTTTTGTTTTTTCCGCGATTTTTGCGGATTTTTTGGGGAGAGGGGGTGGAAATTTGCTTCTAGGCAGATTTCAAAACGCCCATCTCTGTAAAAGCGCATAAAAAAAAAAAAAAAAAAAAAAACTTGCGTTTTTCTGGTGCATCTCCATTGAAGTCTATTGCATGGAAAACGCAAACTGCAGTGAGAAAAAAAAGTCCCCGTCCATTTCCAAAAAAACGCAAAACGCACAGATGTGAACTACATCCATAAGAAACCATGTTAAATGGACTGTAGTGAGTTTCTGCAAAATGCTGTAAAAACGCATAGGTGTGAATGTAGGGTTAAAGCCCCCTATCCTTTACAGCCAAGGAAGCTGCTTCTGTTTTATGTGCAACTGCCATGGTGCTGCACATGTGATCAGTTATGACTCCAACCATTTGATTTGACAGTTGAGGACACAAGGAAATGTGACAGTTAGCAAATCCTGGCATTCCATGAATCTGTTTTTTGTAACTGTTAAATCAATTGATTTAGTTCCGCTTTCTGATTTACTGCTGTTCAGGGGCTCTGGGCTTCAGCAAAACGGCAGCCTCCAGCAAAAAGAAACAGGAGCAATGCTGGAGGCAATTTCCAGCACACACTCATTTTGGTAGCATAATTATTAATGTGGAATGTATGTTCCTTGCTAAAGAACGTTATTTTTTTTATCAAGTTGTTATGGGTAAAGTTTACGATTTCAGTATTTCTATTCCCCCACTTTTTTGACCTAAACTATTAAGCCTAAAATGAAATGCAATATGCAAAGTAGCTGCTAATAAACTCAGTCAGGGCCATGTAGGTAGTTTGTATACTACAGTTATAAGTGTACCGATATTGTTGCCTTTTCCTTCAAATTCTGCCAATTTGTTCCAGACCATGTCGCTTTATTAATAAATGGAAGAAATTACATTGGAACATGCTGTATAAAAGTGAAAGGTCAGGAAGAAATTATTAAAGTGTAATGTAAACCCCCAAAGACATTTTGTTTTGTGTAGGGCAGTGAGAGGTTAAAAAACGGTCAGGTTTTTATTGCGGTCACTATCCCCTCTGAGATTTACTGTTTATGCTGGTGACCATTTTCGCCTGGGCTCCAAGTGAAGGGAAATCCAAAATTCCCACTGAAAGAGAACACTTGTGACATTGGAACAACAGCAGTTGACATGATTATCACAAATAAATTTTTAATATGAAGATAGATGTGGAAGCCTTTAACCCTTTCACTGCCAGGTCCATATGCTGTACAGACCTACAGAAGTGCCTGCAGGTGGCAAAGTCCTCACTTAAATGACCATAAACTTATATCAGAATTGTTCAGCAGACTCTGCTGAACAATTCTATAACTGATCAGTGGATTTCAATCCACTGATCAGAGTCATTAACCCTAAATATGACCGACCGCTTCCCTGTCCCCTGCCTGTCCACCTCCGGCCACTAACTTTCATCTAAAACCGCCCCTCCACCTGATCTGACTCCCCCCTGCAAATTCAATCCCCTGCAGCTACCATCATAAGCTGGCAACCCTCCTCTGCCTCTCCCACCGGCTTCAGCTGCCGCTTGGGGGGTGCCCCCCCCATCCCTGCTCTGGCGGCATCCCCCATTCCCCTCCAGCAGCCTGTAGCTGCTGGCTGCATTGAGCATGTCCGCAATCTGACATGTTAAGAGTGGGGAGAAGGGGGGGGGGAGCGGTGGGGGTTGGGGAGAAGGGGGGGGGGGGGCTTTGTATACATGTGTATACCAAGCCCACCCCTGTAGCACAGTGGATATAGGCAGCAATTGCTCCTACATAACCACGAGTAATACAATGCATCAGTCTGTAGGAATTCCATTCATTCAACAACTAAAGTGCTGCTGAGAAAGGGACTATCTTCAGTCCCTTTCCCTGTCTCAAAAAGAGAGATACAGGGGTCTGTTTTAAACCTCTGATATCTCACCAAACCACAACCACACACGCGCGCACACACACGCGCAAAAAAATGAAAAAACAAAGTAAGTAAAAAAAACATAGTAAGACCTGGTCCGCCCAGACCCAGCCTCTCCACAGTGAGGGCCCCTCCCCTCCCCCACTCACGCCTCCAGGGTGACTTGTCTCCCTCCACACTCGCCCTTCCACAGCTTCCTCGCCTTCTCTTTCCGGCCAACCCGATCCGCCTCCTGTCCTGATTGGCCGAAGGAGAAACCAGAAAACAATAGCGAATATTAATTCACTATTGTCACATGTGGGTGGGTTTGAGGTGCAGTGCTCTGCCCCAAGCCCACAACCTTTTTCAAGCCAATTAGAGCCTCAGTTTCTAATCATGTGGCTTGGAAAAAAAAACTCCTACAAATGTATGAGTCCGGTGCCCTGCAAGGGGGCAGTGTCCCTGTGCCCCTAATGGATTGGCCACTCCTGATGAGACCCCTTTCACATGGAGCAGACTCTGTCAAGCAGATCCATCTGCTCAGTGGGGGATCTGTCTGCTGATGCCCTGCTGAGCAGGCAGATGACAGGTCCGTGTCCGCTCCGTTAATGCACGGCATCTCTGTGCAAGCAGTCCCATTTATGTAATTTGGGATGCAGCAACTGCACAAACAGAATCGTTGCTCCCAATTTTATATCCATGTAGGTCCGCATGCATGTCCCTGAGCTCACACTGTCTGCGTTCAGGGTCATGTACCCACATGGATGTCAGATTGGGAACAGCAGCTATGCCTGTGCAGCCGTTGCATCCCAATTGGCATAAATGGGACTGCTTGTATGGGAATGCACGGAACACCTGCGCATTTCTGTGCGGATAAACATGGCCCTCCATGGGCGTACAATTTAGTATGCCACATGTGAACGATGCTTTAGTAGCAATTTAGCAGGAATGTTTTAAGTTATGCTGTGTTTTATGTGCTTTCGGAAAATATATGGTTTGGTGGGTCTTTCACAAACTCTGAAAGCTGTAATGGAAAAATGAAAACCTTCAGGTTTTTAGAGAAATTTGGATATTTACATTTTTTCTTGCGTTCGATTTGGCAAAAAGGCGCAATGTAAAAAAATTTTTTTTTTTTGTTGTTTATTAACTCCATACAAGTTAAACTTTTATATTGGTAGGGATTTAGCAGGAATATTGTAAAATTCGTTTTATCTGCTAATAATGGTTTTAATGTATTTTTTATGAATATATTGATTCGATAAACATTTGCTGAAATACCATGGGGTCTAAAAATTCAGTAGCGCCTTCTTTTTATTCTAGAGGTCATATGCTTTCAGAATCTATACGGTTTTGGGGGTCTTTCACAAATTCTGAAAGCTGTAAGGGAAAAATGAAATCCTTCATATTTTTTGAGAAATTTGGATATTTACATTTTTGCTTGCGTTTGACTTTTGCGTCTGTTCAATTTTCATCTTTTTACAGAAAGGCGCAATTTAAAAGTTACAAATATATGTTATTAACACAATACAGGTTGATCTTTTACATTTAGTATGGAATTTGTAAAATGTGCTGTGTTTTTATCTGCTAATCATGATTTTAGTGAATTTTTAGCAAAAATATTGTTTTGTTTAAACATTTGTGCAAATATCGTGGGACCTTAAAAATCAGTAGCACCTTCTTTTTATTCTACTGGTCATGTGCTTTCAGAAAATATATGGTTTTGGGGGGTGTTTTACAAATTTTGAAAGCTATAAGTAAGAAATAAAAAAGCAAAGGAAAAATTGCAAAAAATGGTCTGGCCACCTGAGTGTATAAACTGGAGCACAAGGCCTGGCAGCCAAAGGGTTAATATCAAACCTATCTCTGAAAATGTAGTGGCTCAATATGCAGAAGTTGAGAATCACATGCAAGTTCAGTAGAGTGGCTTACTGGTGATAATTTGCCCTACTAGAGGATCTAAGTGTTCTACACTGTGTCCTAAGGAGCCAACGTGTGCTGTAACACAGGGCAGACACGGTAAATATAGCCAGGAAAAGTAAAACGCGTAAATTGTGGGGGTCACTGCAAGTATGTTGTGTCCCCAGTTGCATTAACTTGTTCCACATCAAGAGGATACAGACCCTTGCAGTGTTTAATGTGATGTGGTTAGAGGAGCATTTGTAGTGCCATATAGATTGTGGACTTAAGTGGAGAAATTATGCTCCTGGGTTTTGCCCATGGTCAATGTCTACTTAGTCTACATGTAACCGGGACATTTTGTCAGCCTCCCCTGAGCGACTCAATTTGACAGCTAGAAACCGATTGTTTAACTGTGTTTGCATGCCGCATTTGCGTCTAGAAGCGTGTGGTTTTTTTTTTTGTTTTTGTTTTTTTTTTATGGGGTGCCTGGGATTTTGTTTGGAGGAGATGGAGAATATGGGTGTATATTCATATTTTATACTATATTGTGTATATAATACTATTCCTCATGAACCGGGAACATATCTCCTTCTACTTTCTTGGATCACTCTGGATCCTGGAAGGAGATAGGGGGAAAATTTAAGGGTAAGCATACTGTCTATGCAAAGAGCACCATTAAAACCCAAATTCTGGCAAATTTAGATTTTTGGAATGTTTACATTTTAAAGCTTCCAATTGACTAGGTTCCTTTTTTTAAATTTGAGGGAGGGGCTGTTCTCTTTCAAGGCTATTGGAGATGACCTCAAGCCTCCACTTTGGCACAGTTTTCTAGATGCATCTGGGAGGATGATGTGGGTGACCTGTCAGAGGAAGAGTAGGATGAAGCTCTTAAGACACAAACTTCTCCCCCAAACTGTCTAAGAAACCTACACAACTGTACACCCTGCCTTGTGCTTTACCGTGCAGGGTACCCCTTCTGACTTTTTTTTTTTTTTTCCCTCCTTTCATTTGCAGTTTTCCTCCTTTCATTTTTTGCTTAGTTATTGAAGGATATTGGTATGTATGATGAGATATGCTCTTGAACCCCAAGTTGTGTCTCTTGGGACTATTATCTAATCTAGAGATAAACACCTCCATGTTTTTAAGCCTGTAAATTTATAGCATGAACCTGGAACTAGCTGGAACTAGGCCTCTACTCCTCCATCTCCGAGGAATTTTGGTTGCTACAAATCAATACTACCCTCCCATTTAAGATATTGATCTATAAACCTAGGATGGAGGATATTATTTGGACACTCAGCTAAACACCCTTAAGCTGTTAGATCCTATTTTGTATGCTACTTTCTGGCAGTCCCACAGTGCTACTTGGGCACCCTGTCGGGTAAGGTGTGGTCACATCATTTGGTGTTCATTGGGTTGGCACAGCTGGCGTTTGTCATATCGGGAGCTGCGATGCGCTCTCGGTAATCTCCCCTTCCCCCTTTTCCTCCCTGCTTCCCTGGTTCCATTGGATAGGGGGATGGATCGGCTGATCTGCGCATCAATGTTACACCACCACCCCATGCTGTTTGTGACCCAATTGGTTCACTTGGGCAGGAGCGATATGTTTTTCCATCTTGGCTGACAATTGGGTGGAGCGATCTTGCCCAGGTGTATGGGGACCCCACCCCTGACTCGGACACCCTCCCTCACCTGGTCATGCCTGTGTAACATTGGGCGGGTCCACTTGCTAGCAGACATCATGGTGAGAGCACCATACATGCTCATGGACACGGCTGGTTGCAGACTCATTCCCTGACTTCGTATTTGTGGTAATTATTTGATATACAGTTTTTCTTACACCTTTGCACCTCTCCTATAGCCACCCTTGATGGTGGGTCTTGGTCTAGGTTTTTTCTGACTCCAGCCCTTTTTTACCTCAACATAGTCACTTTACTTTTTGCTCTCCCATTCCCTATCCTGGTGTATGGCTTTCATTCATATATATTTTTTCAAACTTAGTACCTTCCATACACATTCACATTTCATCCAACCCATTCACATCCACACATTCATCCACAGATGTCTGCTACCCGAGTGGTCTGCATGATGGTTTCCATCCCCGGCCCATGTCACCGTGTCCTCAGCTCCCATGACAGACTTCCAGTTGGTCTGGCCCACATTGCTACACCGCACATGGCGTTCAAGGGTAGGTTGACTATCTCGCCCCCCCTTGTACCTATATCATGTACTCCATTACACAGATATGCTATTAGACCTTTGGATATTTTTACTCTGTTACTTTTTATTTTTATACAGACATGTGTGCATCCACCCCTGATGAGTGGGTACTATCCCACGAAACGCGTCGGTTTTACAATGATGCCATCTCTCTACTGAAGCTAATTTTTGTATCACCATATGGTCTTTTATTCATTCCTAAGTGTTTTACTTCACGCCATGGCAGATGCTCCACTCCTATTACCAGGCAGAGTGTTCTGCAGTTTTAAATGCATAAAAGCATATAAGTTTGCTATACATTTTTTTACTAATTATGCTGTGATGGAATTAATATTGTTTACCCTGTATGGTACTTATCTTGCCTTCCACGACCTGGGAGGGTCAGTAAACCATTATTTCTGTACAACCCACTATTGCCTTACCCTTATTACCAAAAACGCATATATTTGCTATTCAATGCATGCTGTGATGTAATGAATCTGTTTATGATGCATGGCACTGCCTTGCTTTCCAGGACCTTGGAGGGCTAATAAAAAAATACTTTTGTACAATGCACATTGGTCAGTGTCCTTCTATATCCCCATTTTAAAGTCCCAACCTCCTTTTTTCTTCTATAAACCTAGAGGTCGCTTCTCTAAGGCAGCCCATACATGTAGTCCTTCCTTATATTTTTTTTTACCCTTTAAAACAGTGGGTTGAAGAAGGAAATAAAACGCAATTCCTCCATCCACACACTGTCAAAACACATTGATCAGTGTTTCTGGCTATAGCTGGTGGCACTGATCATTTGGGAAAAACCTGACAGGCTGGCTTTACAGGAGATGCTGAAATTTTGATCTGTGTATGGCCACCGTTTAGTTAAATGGGCCATTCAATTATGTTATCCACTCACTGATCTGGTTTAACTTGTTACCTTGCTTAGACTACTTCTAAGTCACTCCAACATCTACAGTTGTATGCAAAAGTTTAGGAACCCCTGACAATTTCCACGATTGTCATTTATAAATATTTGGGTGTTTGGATCAGCAATTTTATTTTGATCTATCAAATAACTTAAGGACACAGTAATATTTCAGTAATGAAATGAGGTTTATTGGTTTAACAGAAAAGGCGCAATATGCATCAAAATGAAATTGGACAGGTGCATAAATGTGGGCACCCCAACAGAAAAATCACATTAATATTTAATAGAGCCTTCTTTAGCAGAAATAACAGCCTCTAGACCAGGGTTTCTAAACCAGGGTTCCGTGGAACCCTAGGGTTGCTAGAGGTTCCTTGAGCAATGGTCAATTTCCACCTCTCAGATAGCTAAAAAAAAAAAAATATCTGTAAGGGGGGGTTTTTCTTCCCATTGACCACAAGTGTAAGGAGCATTCTTCCCCTTGATCATGAGTTGTGGATTTTTAGCAGGGGTTCCCCAAGACCGGAGAATTATTTCAATGGTTCCTTGGTGTTGAAAAGGTTGAGAGAGGCTGCTCTAGACGCTTCCTATAGCCTGTAATGAGTGTCTGGATTCTGGATGAATGTATTTTGGACCGTTCCTCCTTACAAAACATCTCCAGTTCATTTAGGTTTGATGGTTGCCGAGCATGGACAGCCCACTTCAAATCACCCCACAGATGTTCAACGATATTCAGGTCTGGGGACTGGGATGGCCATTCTAGAAAATTGTACTTGTTCCTCTGCATAAATGCCAGAGTAGATTTTGAGCCGTGTTTTGGGTCCTTGAAATATCCAGCCCCGGCGTAACTTCAACTTTGTGACTGATTCCTCAACATTATTCTCAAGAATCTGCTGATATTGAGTGGAATCCATGCGACCCTCAACTTTAACCAGATTCCCAGTATCGGCACTAGCCAGACAGCCACACAGCATGATGGAACCTCCACCACATTTTACTGTGGGTAGCAATTTTCTTGGACCGCTGTGTTCTTTTGCCGCCTTGCAATAACGCCCCTTGTTATGACCAAATAACTCAATCTTTGTTCAAATACGCTTTTGCATACCTCAAGCGACTCCGTTTGTGGTGTGTGTATGCAGAAAAGGCTTCTTTCGCATCGCTCTCCCATACAGCTTCTCCCTGTGCAAAGTGCACTGAATTGTTGAACGATGCACAGTGACACCATCTGCAGCAAGTTTATGGAGGTCTTTGGAGGTGGTCTGTGGGCTGTTTTTGACCGTTCTCACCATCCTCCTTCGCCTTTGCCTCTCCAATATTTTATGTGGCCTGCCACTTCTGGTCATAACAAGAACTTTGCCTGTGGTCTTCCATTTCCTCACTATGTTCCTCACAGTGGACACTGACGGCTTATATCTCTGCAATAACTTTTTGTAGCCTTCCCCCTAAACCATAATGTAGAACAATCTTTGTTTTCAGGTCATTTGAGAGTTGTTTTTGAGGCCCCCATGTTGTGCCACTTCAGAGGAGAGTCAAAGAGAACAACAACTTGCAATTGGCCACCTTAAATACCTTTTCTCATGATTGGATGCACCTGTCTATGAAGTTCAAGGCTTAATGAGTTCCCCAAACCAATTGCGTGTTCCAATTTATCAGTGCTAAGTAGTTACAGGTATTCAAATCAACAAAAGGACAAGGGTGCCCAAATTTATGCACCTGTCCAATTTCGTTTTGATGCATATTGCACATTTTCTGTTAATCCAATAAACCACATTTCACTACTGAAATATTACTGTGTGCTTCAGTTATTAATAGATCGAAATGAAATTTCTAATCCAAACACCCAAATATTTATAAATGGCAATCATGGAAATTGTCAGGAGTTCCTAAACTTTTGCATACAACTGTATTTGTCAGCTCTCATCTTCTCCCCCATGCCAGACTTTGTGTGTTTTCCAAAATGCCCTTCTAGTGCCAGTGTACCTAATTGAGAGTTATGAAATAATGGAGAGGGGCCATGGGGAGAATCATATCTTTCTTTCTCTTCCGTTCACTGACAGACGCAGCCTTCTTATGACACATGGGATTATGCTCATCCTACTAGGAGTAGACTAGGCAAAAACAAACAAAAGCGTAGGTTGGCCCCTCCCAGGGGGCCATCCTCACCTCAGCATATCATCCCCCTGCCCTGTACAGCACACCAGTTTTTATTTGCCTAGTGCAAGGAGTAGACCTGGTTCCCTTTGGGGTCTGCGGTCTCCTGAAGATTCATCTGATGAAGACTGCTATCAAGAAGCTGGCTGGTGGTATAGAGGATATCTCGAATCCAAATCTTTCCCCAGTCCGGCCGACACTATGCGAACGCCCTTTGGGGTGCCCACCGCATGGCGCCCGTTCTGTGTGGGCGGCCAGTGGCTAAAACCCACTAGAGCCCAGTGACTAGGTACGCCTATCCAGGGGCCTGGCCAGCAGCATGCCTCCCCTAGGGGGATGGTAGGTCTGCTCCGGTGGCTACCACTGTGCCCGTCAAGGATTGGTGAGTGGACCCCTCTGCTGCCTTAGGGCATGGAGAGTGGGCGTCTGGGCAGCTCTGGTGGTAAGCTGGCCGGTGGGGGCCCATTAGAGGGACATTTTGGGTAATACCCTTGTGAGGTTAATTCTCCGTCCTCCCCCCTCCCACGCCCCCTATTCCGCAGTACGGCACTGTTGCACTGACCGTTCGACTCTGCACCGACCGTCCGGAGCGCTGTGTTCGGCGGGTCACCGCCATTGAAAGATGGAGCACCGCTCGTTCGTGGCCGACCGCGCGGGTGTAATGGCAGCGTCCATTGTTTGTGAAGCCATGCGGTTTTCAGCCTGCGGTCTGGCGGCCCCCAGTGGTAGCTCAAGGAAGTGCAGTCCTGGTACAGGAAGTGTTTAAAAAACGGAAGTGGGCTTCCGGTTTTCGCTTGTACAGCGTGGCTGACACACAGCAGCAGGCTCCTGGCGTGCAGTAGTTTGTGGGCATTGCTCTTCCGGTCGGAGTGCTAAGGCATCTAAACAGCAAGTATAGCTGGCCCTTCCTGGGTGCTGGTAGTGGTGTGGGCAATCCTCCCGGGTCTCCCTGGTTGATTGGTGGAGCAGAGGTGGTGGTTACACAGTGGGGGTGCCGGAAGGCTGTAATGTCAGAGGCCGGCAATACTATGGCAGGAGTACCTGCGGATCTACAATCCACCCCAGGAACACTAGTGTCTTTGGAACAGCTGAGGACGGTGTTTGGGGAGTTCTTTCCCCGGGCGGACGTACCCGTTCCGAGGGTTCCTCCAACGCCCACCCCCCCTCTTTCCTCGGGGGAGTATTCGGATCTGGAAAGCGCCTCAATGGTCACACCTGTGGATCTTTCAGAGGGTGAACCACCCTCAGAGCATGTGGAGAGTCAAGAAACTCTGTCTTCGCGTGATAAAGCGATAGTGGAAGCACTAATCACTGATATCCGCAATTCCATGCGTCTTGATCCAGCTAGGGAGTCGCATGAGTCCGCCTATGTTTGTGGCCCACTTAAACCGCCTAGGGCCCCTAGGGCTTACCCTTATGACCAAGTATTTGAGCAGGCGGTGTTTAAAGAGTGGCGTAGGCCACCAAGTTCCTTTGCTTTGCCTAAAAACTTTGCGGTGCGCTACCCCTTTGAGGAGAGCTTTACTAAGAGATGGGCCTCCCCGGTGGTGGACCCTGCCGTGGCTCGGGTGAATAAAGCAACCACCATTCCCTTGGAGGGGTCGCCATCCTTTAAGGAAGCGGCCGATCGCCGCACAGAGTGTCTAAAGCACTGTTCTTGTTGGCTGGGTCAGCCATGCGGCCGGCGCTAGCAACTGCCATGGCGGCACAGTCTTTGTGGGAGCATGCTACTGCTCTATGCACTAATTTGACTTGTGATTGTGCACAGGCTGAGGTACAGCGGGCACAACATTTGGAAGAGGGACTCCGCTACATATGTCATGCTGCTTTGGACCTCCTTCCTATATTGTCAAAGATGTCTGTTTTTTCAATTGTTATCAGTCGGGTGCTATGGTTCCGATCTTGGTCGGGCGACCAGGCTTCAAATAAAGCACTGGCAGACCTTCCCTTTCAGGGAGAGCGTCTGTTTGGCCCACGTTTGGATGAAATCATTAAGGATTTCACAGGAGGTAAGAGTACTTTTCTCCCGGAGCCTAAACGGCGTGAGTTGCGGCGCAGACAGGGGCCTGTCGCGTCAGGTCAGAAGTTTTTTTCGGGCATCCGGCTCAGCAGGGAAAAGCTGCAAGACCGGAAAAGTTTTCGCAGGGCACAGTAAAAGGCCCTGGCAGCATAAGTCTGAAAAAGCGAAGGATAAATCCGCCTTCGCATGAAGCGGGTGGGGGGGCCGGTTACTGGGGTTCGCAGACAGATGGGCTGCCCGCATCACCGATCGGTGGGTCCTGGAGGTGGTGTCTTCCGGGTACAGGATAGAATTCAGCTCTCTGCCCCCAGAAAGATTCTTCCCCTCAAACCTGAGGCTCACGCAGGAACGCCACCAGGCGCTTCTAGGCGCTGTCCGAGCTCTCGCCGAACAGGGGGTGATCATACCAGTACCCAGGATGGAGAGATTTCACTGATTTTATTCAAACCTTTTTGTGGTACCCAAGAAGGGCAGGGTCAGACCAGTTTTGGATCTAAGAGCATTGAATCGCTTCGTGGAGATGAAGAGGTTCAGGATGGAATCCATCCGCTTGGTCGTGGTCGCCCTGCGCCAAGGGGAATTTCTGGCGTCCTTGGATAGCAAGGACGCATATCTCCACGTTCCCATTTGTCTCAGTCATCAGCGTTTTCTGCGTTTCGCAGTGGGAGATCTGCATTACCAGTTTGTGGCACTTCCCTTCGGGTTGGCCTCGTCTCCCCGGGTATTTACCAAGGTGGTGGCCCCGATGCTGGCATTACTGAGACAGAGGTATCGCGGTGGTAGCGTACCTCGAAGATTTACTGCTGAGGGCAGAGTCGGCTACAGCTCTGGAGGAGAACGTGACAATCACGGTAGCCACGTTAGGAGTTCGGTTGGCTGATCAACCTACAAAAGTCATCATTGACTCCGACTTGCAGGCTGGAGTACCTGGGTCTGATTCTGGACACGGTACAGGCAAGGGTGTTTCTAACACCGGGCAAGCTACTGACTCTTCAGGCAGCAGTGTGAACCCTGTTGTCACGCCAGTGGTTCTCCTTACGGTTCTGTATGCGAGTGTTGGTTCTCATGGTGTCGACGTTCGAAGCGGTGCTTTATGCCCAGAGTCATATCCGACTCCTACAGAAGACAATTCTGTCTCAGTGGGACAAGTCTCCCCTATCCCTAGACAGACTGATCAGGTTGGATCATCAGTCTCGAGGGTCTCTGATTTGGTGGATTCGGGCTCTGGCCATAAGGGAGTTTTCCTCCCCTAAATTGGTCGATAGTGACAACGGTTGCCCCCCCCCCGCAATGCCGATCTCGGTAAAGTGCTTTGATTCGAAGCACTTTACCATGTGACCAGCCGTGACCAATCACGGCTGGTCACAGTGTAATACAGGAAAGCCGTTTATCGGCTTTCCTGTACTCAGGTCTGCAGACCTGATGAGGGGAGAGCCGATTGGCTGCATCCCTGACAGGGAGGGTTTGTGCTGATGATTTATCAGCACAGCCCTCCCTCGGATCGCCACCCTAGACCACCAGGGAGCCTGCCCAGGTATGTGCCCACCCAGGACCACCAGGGAGCTGATCTGGACCACCAGGGACACCCCCCTAGACCACCAGGTAAGTGACATACTGCTCAGGTCCACCTTCACTCAGTGCCACCTTCAGATGCCACCCTAGACCACAAGGGAATGAGCCCCTATTAATGTATATGCCCACCAGTGCCCCTATCAATGCCCACCAGTGCCCCTATCAATGTATACCAGTGCCACACATCAGTGCCCACCATTGCCACCTACAGGTGCCCACCTATCAGTGCCACCTATCAGTGCCCAGTGCTGTCTATTAGTGCCCATCAGTGCCGCTTAGCAGTGTCCGTCAGTGCTTTATATCAGTGTCACCTCTCAGTACCCGTCAGTGCTGCTTATCAGTGCCGCCTAACAGTGCTCATCATCGCTGCATATAAGTGCCTCATCATCAGTGCCAATCAGTACTGCCACATCAGTGCCCGTCAGTGTAGCCTCATCAGTGCACACCAGTGATGGAGAAAATGTACTTATTTACAAAGTTTTGTGACAAAAATAGAGAATGTTTTATTTTTTTTTTTTTCAAAATGTTCGGTCTTTTTTTTTATTTGTAGCGCAAAAAATAAAAACCGCAGGGGTGATCAAATACCACCAAAAGAAAGCTCTATTTGTGGGAACAAAATGATAAAAACTTTGGGTACAGCGTCGCACGACCCTGCAATTGTCATTCAAAGCGCAACAGCACTGAAAACTGAAAATTGGTCTGGTAGTAAAGTGTTCTAAGTGCATAGTATTGAAGTGGTTAAAGTTTGCCACAAGCCACCTGGGAGACACACCAAACATGTGGAAGAAGGTGCTCTGGTCAGATGAAACCAAAATCGAACTTTTTGGCAACAATGCAAAACATTATGTTAATGGGCAAAAATTTCAGTCTCTCGATGTGCAAAACTGATAAGAGACTTCCCCAAGCGACTTACAGCTGTAATCGCAGCAAAAGGTGGCGCTACAAAGTATTAACTTAAGGGGGCTGAATAATTTTGCACGCCCAATTTTTCAGTTTTTTATTTGTTAAAGTTTGAAATATCCAATAAATTTCGTTCCACTTCATGATTGTGTCCCACTTGTTGTTGATTCTTCACAAAAATTAGTTTTATATCTTTGTTTGAAGCCTGAAATGTGGCAACAGGTCGCAAAGTTCAAGGGGGCGAATACTTTCGTAAGGCAGCGTGTGTGTGTGTGTATGTGTATATATATATATATATATATATATATATATATACACATATATATATATATATATATACACATATATATATATATATATATATATATATATATAATATTTTGGTTGGTATAGTTGGTGTTCGCCGTGTGTATATTTGCTATGGTGACTTTTACTTGTTGAATATTTTCCCTTTGGAACCAAATAGTTGGGCAATTGCTCTGCAAAGGTCCAGTTATCAATTTTAGTGATTTACTATACTCCCTCCATTTTGTTTTATGCTTTAGGGAGGAGCTATGGTAGATCTTGTGTCAGACATTTACATAACTTGGGAACCTTTTCTGTTTGGAGTGGGTCTTCTGGAGGTATTCAGCATGGAATCTCCTACTCCATAGGTATTCTGAGATCCCCCACCACCACCGCCACCATCCTCCTCAATAAGGGTATGGTACATTATTTGTGTGTCTCTGGATACCCCAGCTAAAATAAGGCCGAACATTTTAGAGATATGAAGTACAAGAACCCCTGGCACCAAGACCAGGAGAGGGTGAAGGGCACCCTCAAAAGGCGGCAAAGTATGTCAGGTTCCCTGCGAATCAAGGCTTTACAAATTCTCAGGAGCTGGCCCTTCTGCATAACCAGTCATGATTACAGTTCAGGCATTGTAGAAGATTTGTATGACAAAAACCACCAATTAGAACATCTGGCTATCTAGGGATGTGGAGGACTAGAGTAAACTATTTAGACTTGTATAGATATACCCTGTTCTCTTGCTTTTGGTTCTTCTGTCCAAGTAATCCTGAGGCAGGGGAAAAGGGAATCAAATCTGTTCTCTTTGATGTGAAAGGGACCACGGGTTCCATAGTGTGACCGTCTATGCTGAAATGGGTACATGTGAAACATTTGGAGAGGTGTTCTTGAGGCAGTCTTGAAGGAGTGATAAAGAGGCATCCTGGAGAGTACAAGGATAGAGCCAAATTGTGTCCAATTACCTGAAAAGTCAGTCTCGCAGTATGGTAACCAGCCTTGAAGCCAGCATCATCTTAGTTTTCCCTATCTTGGTAGTGTTGAAGACTCCTGGGTCCCATGGGTCTCTGTTGGCAAGAAGGTCCCAAGGACATTTGTGTCCAGTCAGGCATTTGGACTAGAAAACTGCACAGGTCATGGATTTGCACTGGGCTCCTGCAGCAGGAACAATTTCCCATTTTATTTGCACCTGCAGGGGAAAGGGATGTTCCCAGTGATAAGATGCCCCACCAGAGCACATGTGCCCCAAGAATTGTTGAAGCACGCCCCTCATTTGCAAGGTGTGTCTACAGATGACTGGGAGTATCAATCTGTAGCACCTTTTGATTTCAAGCAACCCATTTCCCATGATTTCACATAATTTCATCTTTTTGTAGGAAAAAACGCACACGTCTAGGATTTTGCATGATCTGTTTGTTTGGGTCAGGAAGTCTTTGCAGTGTTGGGTAGTTGCCTCAAAAGGGGTTTTAAAGCTGGCCATAGATGGTTCGAATCTTGGTCTGTTCAGCAGGGACTAGCTGAGATTCTGTGGGCAGGCTGATTGTATCCAAGTTGATCCATCGATCAACATGGATACAACCAGCATCTTGGATTTGTAGCATGCCAGCTTTAAAAGTCAGCATTTTGAACTAATGTAGCTTATGTAAGAGGATTTTTATTTTTGTTTAACCACATATTAGTTTTTAGTTTTCCATGTGGCTGTAAAATGTAATGATAACCACTTGTGCCATCTGATTAAAAACAGGCTGTTTGTTTAAATTGCATGCCCTAAGTCTTTCCTATCCTGGCAGCACCTGTGCATTACAGCCCCATGGACCTCCAAGGGACCACCTCAGACCGACCATCCCTGGCCTCTGGACAGAGCCCTATAGAGGTCTATGGGGCACTAATGAGCAGGCTCAGCCAGGACAGTGAAGACTTGCATAACTGCGTGTAAACAAACAGCAGAACCACGGCCATTAGGTCTTGGTAAGTATGCGTCTGTGGAGGGGGAGGGTGCAAAATGGATGGATGACGTGCAGTTTCCCTATAACACAGGATTTTTAGAAAATCCCCCTAATAAGGTGATTAACGGTATTGAGGGAAATCTAAGTAGTAGTGATGCCAATTGCCTGGAGAATAAGACCAAAGGAAGACCTGGCTAACTAATAATTCAGAAGGAGACATTGTAGCTTGTGTGTGTCTATCTAAAGAGATGAAGACTTATATGGCATGTAGCATGAATGAAAGGGGCGTATTAAGATATGGCATTGGTCAGGAAAAATGGATAGGGGAAGAACCTGACCTTAGTCTTGTGTCCCTAAAAGTATTATTCTTCTCTCCTCAGTGTCTCAGTGCCTCTGTTCTTTTTGCTGCTCACAACCTGACATCAGACTCTACAGTGGATGCCGGAGGTCTGCAACATTTCTGCCCTTCAATCCTCCAACAGTTGGAAACCCAGGCATGTCAAGGAAGCCCTGTACCACAGAATGAAACCAGCGATGAAGGAAGACCAAGCAGTGCCGAAGGTAAGAAGGGCTTTTCTAGGGTGACTGCTAAATGTTAAATTACCTAGGTGTTAATGACCTTAATTGCCCAGGTGTTTCACAGACATCAAGAGTCCAGATTGTGGTGATCTGAATTATTATAATTAATGTATCATACGTATATTCTTACTGTTTTTATTTTTTTGTATTCGGAGTCTAGTAGATAACCAACCAAGGACAGCTGTCCAGCAAACATCCAAATTACTTGTTTTCTTGTAACTGTTCATTCTTTATCCCTACACATTGACCAGCTTCTTTTGTATATGGCTTTTGTTCTTTATTTTTTAACCTTCCAGTTTGGGTTTAGTTATAGCTTCCATGCCCTTTTGGTCAGTAAGCATGCAATAAGATACTGTCTAATTTTTAGAAAGTAATTGTAGTCCATATTTGTTGAATGCTGTAAAACAATCAAATTTTTTCATGTATTGGTGTGTGGTATTTTATTTTATGTTTCTTCCAGCTGTTTGAAATGGATCAAGTTATCTCTTGACAACCATTTTTGTAGTGCCTGTCAGTTGAGGCCAATCCTAAAAGAGAAGGCAGGAGATTAGTTTCACATTTCTGTTTTGATGTCCTTTTATATGGTTTTGTGTTTGTTTTTTTTGTGTTTTTTTTGTGCTCACTTTTTTTTTTTTTCTATATGGGCAGTACATGGTGTTATTTTGCATGCCATCATCATGTATTTGTAATCTTTATTCCTGCTACTCTGCCTTTTTGTGTTGTCTATACGTGTCCCTCACAGTGTGCTCTTGTTTGCAGTCTGGGGTTTTGGATTCGTGGCAGTCACCGTGATCAGCCTGTCCTCTCTCCTGGGTGTCTTCTTTGCCCCATGCATAGAGAGGCCTGTCTTCCGACGAATGCTTATCTATTTCATTGCCCTGTCCATCGGCACGCTGCTGTCTAATGCTCTGCTGCAGTTAATACCAGAGGTGCAGTACCAGCTCACACCACAGAACGCGCTCATGCTATTGTAGATCATTCACATGCAAAATCATCACTCTAAAAAATGTTTCTAATAGCACTTTTAAGCCACATTACACTAACCGTTTCCTCACAACACAATCAGCTGTCTTATGCAAGATGTCCTAATTTCTCTCTGCTCTGACTAGATTGTCTTCCTGAAAGCAGCTTTGGGGGGCCAAGGCCAGTATTTGCGAGTTCTCAGGGTAAATGGACAACTGTGCCTAAAAATTAGGTATTTGTGGCTACAAAATAAGAAAGCTCAAGAAGGAAGACATAGCATTGAGGGCCAGTTGAGGATACAGTGGGGCCTAATCTGAATCAATCAGTGTTGGTCTATGTAGATCGTAGGGTATTTTCAGGTCTCAGAAGGTTCTGCCTCCATTCCCCCTTGTCCTTGATGAGCTGACAGATCTCTTATTAATTCAGTTCTGGTTGGTTATTACGTTCTACCGATTTCAATCAAAATGAAGGTGCTTTACCAAGTTCTGTTTCATTGAATGTCTGCAGCATGTATAGCTCTTAGACCTGTTATAGTGTTAATTTTCTCTCCTTTCAGGATGTAATTGAAGGCTGCGGTTTCTGCGGTGTCAGATTATTTTTACTCTGTTGCAATTTTGTGGGGAGAGAGTTTGGCACAGCCGAAAAAGCAGTATCTTCTTGTTTATAACTTGCTTAATTCTATGTGGTTACATATGGGAAGATTTCTTCTGTAATCTCGTTTTTAATATGTTATTTAAATGTTGCAATCCTTTTGTCAAAGGCTACAGTCATACCTTGATGTTGTACAGTGCATTAAAAAAAAAAAATCCTGCTTCATCTTCAGTGCAGTTTTCAGAACAACGTACTTTCAAAAGCGATGAATGCCAGTACCATGTAAAATGCAGCCAAAACGATCCTTACTGAGACTGCACTGTATTCTAAACCGCAGAGGTGTTACTGTAGCTTTACTTCCCTGTATCTGGTGTTCATTCATCAGGCAGGATATAATGTGGGAACACTGAGGGTCTCTGCACACCTAAATTGAGCATTGAGGAAGGTATTTAGCTTGTTCAGGCTTATTCATGAAGAGGTACTCTGGTTACTAAAACTGTAATTTAAGGCCTAATGTAAGTGGTATGATCTTTAATCCTCTGTTATTTCACCAAATCACAATTTAATGAGTTGTATTTTTCCGAACGTTGTTTTAGAACAGAAAACCACAGCCTCTGTTCTGTTTGGAAAATGTAACATTAATTAGCCATCAAAAATGGGGTAACTTCACTTTTGTGGGGAAAAAAATATTATAAATATATTTAATTATTTCAGGTACTTTTTATATAGTGCCGTCAATTTACGCAGCACTTTACATATATATTGAACATTCACATCAGCCCCTGCCCTCAAGGAGCTTACAATCTAAGGTCCCTAACTCACATTTATTCAAATAATAGGGCTGTATTAGACAGGATCCAATTAACCCACCAGCATGTCTTTGGAGTGTGGGAGGAAACCCACGCAGGCAAAGGGAGCACATGCAAACTCCAGGCAGGTTAACCACTACACTACTGTGCTCTATTCTGTATATCTCATTCAATTTCAAAACCACCCATATTGTAATGCACCTTTTATTAAAAATTACATTTTGTTTTCAATCTACAATTTTCTGTGAAATACAATATGGCAACCCAAAGGCATTCTGTACACAAATTTACTGCTTGTGTGATTGGCTCACTGATTTCCCGGAAGTCTGCACGAAGACACAAATCCTGGTTTTAGGCATCCTTCCATCCACTGCAACAAAAAATGTTAGTTTTGGTGAGATACTCCCAAAGGGTTAAATCATGTCTAAAGGCATTCAGATCCTACCACTTTTCTCTTTAGAACCCTGCAAGTGCAGCAGCTGATTGATAGTTAAAAAATGTCTCCTATTCACATTTGCTTTGCACATGAACACAAACCTATTATACCTATGTATGTTAAAATCACTGCAAGTACACAGATCACCCAGAGGGGAATGTTGTGTTTGTTTTTTTTTTTTGTTTTTTTTTTTTTCTTTTTTTAGTTTTGGATAGAGTGGAGAGGGACAAGAACACTATTTTTTTATTGCGGTCTATGCCCCCCAGATTTTGGGTTGTCCCCAGAAAAGTAATGGAGGGGGAAATCCTCCAATGGAGACACTAGTTCTGGTGCCTTGGGGGTCCCCGAAAAATTCCCTTAATTTGCAGGGATTTCCCCTCTCTTCCTATTTGGCTATGGGACAGGAAGTGAAGGGAAATCGCCGCAAAAATCTGACGGGTTCTAACCCTCCCTTGCTCTGTCTGAAATGGGGTGGGGGGGGGGGGGGTTTGCATACAATTTTTTTAGATTTACTTTCAGTTCTAAGTAAACATAACTGGAAGGCTAATGCGTCTTCAGAAGCTAGGTTAGGGAGTGGACAAAACCCAGACAGCCTATCTATTACTAAAGTCATTTCATTTTTGGCAGCTATTCCTATGACAAGACTCGTAGCCTCTTGGGCTTCTGATGTCCGCATTGGCCTTACAAATCCCTTGCAGGATACCGACCTGGTGCATTATAAAACCAAATTTTGCTCAGTTTACGTGTGCCGGAGACCCCCATTAATTTTTTGATTAATCATACTGATGTCTAATGAAATCAAATTAATGATCACCATTCTTCTTTCTCCCCTCTTCTGGTATAATTTCTTTTTTGGTCTATCCCTTTTTTCTTTGTTAAATGACATATCTAATTCTCCTGTCTGTCTCCTGTCTGTCTCCTCTGTCTCCATTATATCCTCCTTTTTACCACCTATCCTTCCTTGGACCTCTTTTTTCCCCTTCAGTGTGGGGTTATGGATTTCTCTGTGTCACCGTTATTTCCCTCTGCTCCCTCCTGGGGGCTGGCGTGGTTCCCTTCATGAAGAAAGCCTGTTACAAGCGTCTTCTCCTCTTCTTCATTGCTCTCGCCATTGGGACCCTCTATTCCAACGCTCTCTTTCAGCTCATCCCCGAGGTATGGGGGACCTTGTGCAAATCTGAGACTTGGCATGTGTTGTTGCTGGCACACTGTAGTGAGTAGTGTTCTTGTATGTGTAATTGGTGTGCTATGAAATGGGGAGGGGGTGTTGGGGATCCCTTTGTACATTCAATGCATAGTGGGCAATTTATGGCTTTAAAGCTCCTCAAAATAATGCAGAGCCATAGGTTGCCTAAACATGCATAAGAAAATAACTGTCATACATCTTTATACAGAACCTGTCACGACTAAGCTTATGCAAGGATTTGAATGTTTTGCTTTACATTATTAGAGTTGTGTAGGCTGCTTGGGAGAGATTTAGGTTTTTTCCCCTTATTTAGCTTTACTTTTATCTGAGCGTATTTCTATGGCTTAAGAACCAAGGGTCAGAGGTCATCTAACACCTAAGAGTAACCGCCTTGTCAGCTGACTAACCTCACACACTGTTTCCCTGTTCAAGCAAATATATAACTGTGTTAATAGAGTCCTGTACTTAATATGAACATTTAAAAGCTACAGGACTTGATTATGCAGCCTGTCAGATGGTGAATGAGATCAAGCAGTTGAGAGAACAGCAAAAGCCAGACTTCAGGTGACCTCCAAATTCTCTCAAGTGGTAGAGTCAGGCTACAGAAGATCGCAACTACAAGTCCTTTAAATTTTAAAGCTCAACTCTGGGAAATTTAAAAGCGACCCTTTTGCAAGGGGGCTGTGCACTCGCTGTGAGGTTTAATTGCTTGTTTAGGTCTAGGGGACATAGAAAAGAAGATCTATATGCCTGATCCTCTGCTCCTGCTAGACCAGTCCTCTCCCCTAGACCAGGGGTCTCCAAACTTTTGATACAAAGGGCCAGTTTACTGCCCTTCAAGCTTTAGGGGGCCAGACTGTAGCCAGTGGGAGTTGAAAATGCCCTGGCATTGATGGGAGTCCACTATGCCATAGGCTTGGTGGTCAATGGGGGTAAAAAAAATTACATCATTGGGGTCAGTTGGAGGAAAAGTGCCCCATTTTTGGTGTCAATGGGCAAATTTGTTCCCCATCTCTAGTGTTAGTGGGAGGAATAGTACCACATTGTTGGCGTCAGTGGGAGGAATAATGCCTCATATCATTGGAAGGACTAGTGCCCCAAGGGCCAGATAAAGGCAAGCAAAGAGCCATATCTAGCTGCGAACCACAGTTTGGAGACCTGTCCTAGACTAAACCAGCAGTCAACCCTTGCAGTGCAGGGGCAGCCCCACTGCAAGGAATGCTTTTTTAATTTTCCAGGCATTCGGCTTTAGGTGTATACTATTAAGACCAGGGTATTCAGGTTCTTGCATGAAACTAATCATGACTGGTTCTATTTAAAGGGAACCTGTTACTTTGTAGTATACCTAATCTTGCAAAAGCGGAAGGTGGGGTAGGTTGGACACCAACCTTGTATGTATGTTTATATATAGCGCACAGTAAGGATGGTTCTGGCATATTTTTGAGTTCTGACCTCCACAAGTCCCTTTTACTCTCTGCCCATCCGGTTTGCATGTCCTAATGCCAATGCTCATGTTGAAGGAGAGTTAGGCTGGGTTCACATATGTGCGAACTGGATGCGGGCTTCCCCACATCAATTCACATGACAGATAAGTGTGCCCGGCTTGCGATGGCGCTGGTTCACACAGGTCCGGGTCGACTGCGGTCTGCATTCCAAAATAGTGATGTGCTTCTTTGAGTCTGGTTCAGGTGCAAATTCAGGCAAAAATTTGGACCGGATTCTCACCTGAACGATGAACAGGGACGCACCGGACCCCATGCTGGGAACCGTGGGTACACATATGTGAACCCGGCCTTGGGTGTGACAGGCACGCGTGTTGCCCTGGGAGGCTGGTATGAAGAGAGCATGAGCTAAAGCTGGAGAAGGAAAGTGTTCTGACTAATCACTTTTTGTGTCTGAGTTTTCCTTCTCCATTGATTCTCTTTTTGTAGCCTCATCTCTCATCCCTGCAGCTTTTGTATCTCTCATGTGTCATTTCGTAAATCGACTTCAAGCATTGTGACATGCAAAAAGATGTGGATTTACTAGGACAGGGGAAACTTCATAAAATACAATAAAACAATCCTAAATGAAAATAAACAAGGCCAGTTTCCAGTTTTCCCTACCCTTCTCATTGTTCAGCATTACCTTTCTACTATATAGTGACAGGCCCTCTTTAGTACATCTTAGCCACTCTGTATCTTTGTGACACTGTTATTTCTGTGTGCCCCACTGAACTGGTTTTTTCCATATAACGCAGGCCTTCGGGTTTAATCCTTTGGAGGATGCCTACATATCAACCTCTGCTGTGATCTTTGGGGGATTCTATCTCTTCTTCTTCACTGAGAAGATTCTAAAAATGCTGCTGAAGCAAAAACATGAGGTAACCTGCCAGCAGTCATAGCGCAGTTCTATCTTGTTCTTGGTAATAGAAGCAGATTTGTAAAGGCAAATGTTATGTAACATATTTTAATGTAAGCATAATCGGTCATGACTGGGCTTAAGAAATAATATAACAGAATTGTATTGTGCTGTCTTGTACATGGAATGTGTGTACTTGTAAAGTTTTACATGCTGTATCTGAACCTGACACCTCAGCTTGAGTGCCAGGAGTCAAAGGTCATCAGAGGTTTGACTTTTGCTGCCTTGTTATCTGGCTGCCCATGCACACTCTCAGGTTTCCAACCTGTTTGTATTCTCCTTTTGGGGTGTGTGTGTGTGTGTGTGGTGTGTTTTTTATTTAAAATTTTCAATCATACACCAACAATTGGACAACTCTAGCATGGGAGCATGTCCATACATATGGATTAGAAAAAAAATATATGTATGTATGTATGTATCCTCCTCTACATTTCCATAAAACAAAACAAATTGCTCAAGCAGAAAATGGGTCAGAGCTTTGGCATGAGAACGCTACACATTAAATGTACAGGACCTTCCAGTCTCTTAGCCCCCTTTTTTACTTACAGTGCTCAATAGCTCAAGCTAATGAGCAGACCAGAGACTCTCTATTATGCCATGTTGGGCTACCCTTGCAGATGACAGCTACTTTGACCATGGGAAATGCTGATCATACAAAGTTTTTTTTGGGGGGGTTATGAGAACAGAACTAGTAGTAATTTTAAGAACTGCACATGTTCACCAAAGCTCTAATGCAATACTTAAGAATAGGACCTGTTATTCTCTATGCAGCTGGTGATCTTATTTTCAGTGACCTCCCTTTTTTTTTTTTTTTTTTTCTTTAACTTGGAAACAGGTGCAGTTCTTCCCTTGCCAGCCAAGCTACATTTGTAACCATTTAGTGATTGTCAAACAAAAAGCTGATGAAACCAAACTAAATGGAACACGAAAAAAGTATTGTACCCCTGCACTCTGTAAATGGTTGCCACGCTATTAACCTGCAACTGTTTCAATAAATATTATAACTGAAGCAATGCAGATTTGTAGCTGGGTTAAAGTTGGTCCACCCAAAATGTGTACTCTCCAGATGCTCTAAAACCTTTTAATATCAAAATAATCAGGGCTTTGCGTGTTTGGACTCTTGAGAGAGACTTTATTGGGTAGAGATTGGAGTCTAAAAACAAATAAAAATTCCGAGCTCACTTACTAGTCAGCTTGCAACAAGCTAAATTGGCCCTGTGTAAGTAACAGTTCACGTTAAAAATGAGGGGTAAAAATGACACCCCAGTCCTAAACTCTATTAATTCTAAAAGCCCCCCCCAAGTTGAAGCAAATATATAATGATGGATAGATTAAGGGCAGTTATGCCTGGAGGAAGCCCACCCCTTATAAAGGTATAGGAACACACTGGACACTCGGCAAAAGCACAACAGCAGCGAAGGTATCCAGTGCGTTCCCTCACCAATTCACCAACCGCACAGACAAATAGCAACCACCCCAACTTATAACTGGCTTTTGCAGCAAGGAGCATGTGGAAGGGTGAATAGAGTCTACCTTTTAAAAATGATCTCTTTAAAACGATGATTGTTTAATTGTAGGTGCAGTATATTTTAAGTGTTTGGTACATTTTATTCTATATTGCACACTTGTTTGACTTTGTACAGGGCCCTGTGATGCTAAACTTAGTTTTCCTATGGGTGTTACTAGGTGTTCACCTTCTTCTTCACTGTTCTTCTCTCTCCCCCCCCCCCCCCCCCCCCAATCTCCAGCACGGTCACAGTCACTACACGGCAGATGCCAGGAAGCGTGATGCTGACGAAGGAGTGACTGAGAAGCTGCAGAATGGAGACCTGGATCACATGATTCCTCCTCCCGGTGGCAGCGAATCTGACCTCCGACAACCTCTTGGTGATGAGAAAATTGTGGTGGGGTCACTGGCAGTACAGGTTGGTTACATGCATCACGCACATGTCAGAATGTATCTTGCAATAGTCTAAGTATGTAACTGCTGAGAAATTGTAAATGATTTCTGTGGAATTTAATCCATTACATAAATTAAGATATTTTAAATGGTTTTGTCTAGAATTCCATTCTAGCATACCATTAGCTGAAACCTAATAATCAGACAGCTTGTCTGCTCCTTTCCTTTTCAATATAAATTGGTTTTAATGCAAAAACCCATCTGTCAGTGGTACTACTGGCATATTGGTTACATTGTAGTCTTTAGTAATATAAACTTCTATGTGACAGACTGCTGTAACTCAGTGCACTGAGAACATGAGCTGTGGACAGCAGTAAGAGTACTTCTGACAGCGGGGTTCTTGCGGCAGAATATCCAGCAATTTTTAGCAAATGCTCATTTTATAATATAAACCGATCATTTTTTCTCCTGCACAGGACCTCCCAGGTCAGCAGAGTTCTTGCTACTGGTTAAAAGGGATCCGTTACTCTGACATTGGCACGCTGGCCTGGATGATCACACTCAGTGATGGGTTACACAACTTCATAGATGGACTGGCAATTGGAGCCTCGTTCACAGTTTCTGTCTTCCAGGGTGTCAGCACGTCAATTGCTATCTTATGTGAAGAGTTCCCACATGAACTTGGTATGGATAATTCCATCAGTTGCCTCGGTTGAATAAAAATGTATGTCTGAGAGGAAGGGGGAAAAGAAGCAGAAAAAATCCTACAGAAGTAGAGGTTGGCTGAGTTTACAGTGAGTACAGTAAAGAATCACCCCCACCCCCCCCCCCCCCCTTTAAATCAAATTTTGTTTCTTTGCAGCCTGAATTTAAGACCGTTTGTTTTCTATGTATAACCAGCTGTATTTACTCAGTGCAACTTCTAACATCCAAGTGAAAGATGTAAAGCCAACATGTCGGGAAAAACAATTCAAAAACAGAATCACTGCGTTGGAAAAAGCCCGCCCCCCCTTCTAAAAAGGACTTGTTAACTCAATCTGGTGTAGCTCATCACCTTCTCAATGGCACAGAAAGCCATTTGGCTTCCAGCTGTGAAAAGCTGTGGTCAATTTGATTAGCTCAGCATGAAAAGAGCTTTCCTGGAGCATTCCAGTGCAACTGACGCAAACAATCAACTATAGTTGGCAAGGCACTGTGAAAAGATCTCTGGGATAAATTTTGGATATTAAAAAAATTCAAAGGCTTTATCAATGTCTAGAAACCCAGTGAAGTCTATTATTAAGAAGTGGAAGGTATTTGGTACAACACAGGCCCTCCCTGGATCAGGACAGCTCTCCAAACTGGATGAAAGAACCAGGAGGAAACTGTTCAGAGAGGCTACCAAGAGGCCCTACAGCAACTCTGAAGCAGTTGCAGGAATGAGTGGTCATTGTGTGCATGTGACAACAATATCACAAATTCTCCACAAATGGGGCTTGTATGGAAGGGTTGCAAGAAAAAAGCCACTCAAGAAAGGCCACATGCAGTCATGACTGAGCTTTGCCAAAACGCACCTTGAAGATTTTAAAGCCGCATGGAAAAGGGTGTTATGGTCAGATGAGTCTAAAAGTGAATTATTTGGCCTCAACACCAAACGATATGTCTGGCGGAAATCCAATACAGCTCACCATCCAAATAACACCATTCCTACAGTATAGCATGGAGGTGGTAATATCCTGTTATGGGGGTGCTTCTTTGCAGCAGGGACTGGAGCACTTGTCTGGATTTAAAAAAGTGATTAAACCGTGCTCCCCCCAAAAAATTAATAAGGATGTGCAAAAATGAATACATACTAAAGTGCAGTGCCTGAAACTAGCCAGCAGGGGCTGCCAGAATTACAATTCTAAATTAATATGAATAAAGTGCAAGTAATATTGTGAATCACATAATCTAAACTGTGGTTAATGTCCACTGATGATGATAAAGTGCAAAATCAGGCCATACAAAAAGAATAAAGTGCAAATCAGTCCATATAAAAGTGTCCGTGGTTCAAGTTTACAATGTGCAAATTTTGCAAGGCATCCAGGAGAAAACAAGGGGTGACTTTAAACCTCCACCATCACCAGTCACACACCCTACTCATCAGCTGACTGATCCCCATTACAGGGATCGTATGCACCTGAATAGATATCCACCAACACTGGTCATCAGCTTAATATGGAACCAGGAAGGATCTCCATATCTCCAGAAACCATAGGATGGTAAAAAAGGAGAGGAAGCTCCAGTAGTGAAGACCGTTGAGGTGTTTTATTTTAAAAACGTGGCATAAAGTAGCAATGAATCCGGAAGCAGGGGACGCTGATTTGCGCTCCACCTGCGTTCCAACGGGTGTAAGTGACGTATCGGACTACGGCCACACCCAACGGGTTTCGCCGGCACGTTCTGACGTCATCGGGGTCGCGTGATACGATACAACGCCTCCTATTTTATATACAAATTCCGCCTCAGACTATCCAAGTCAATCCTCATTGATGAGGATATAGTAGAATAATATCAAATTCATTTTAAATCATCATTTTTTATAAATAATATTTTGCCCAATTAATAGTATATACATGATTGAATTGGCATTAGATTAATTTAATCCGATATTATCGTCCATCAATGAGGATTGAATTGGATAGAATAGTCTTTGAGGCGGAATTTGTATATAATAGGAGGTGTTGTATCGTATCATGTGACCCCCTGATGTCAGACCATGCTGACGAAACGTGTTGGGTGTGGTCGTAGTCCGATACGTCACTTCTGCCCGTTGGAACGCAGGTGGAGCGCAAATCGGCGTCACTTGCTTCCTGATTCATTGCTACTTTGTTCCACGTGTTTTTAATGGATTTTAACAGATTTTAAATGTAAATACCTTGACGGTCTTCACTATTGGAGCTTCCTCTCCTTTTTTACCATCCTATGGTTTTGGGAGATATGGAGATCCTTCCTGGTTCCATGTTAAGCTGATGGCCGGTATTGGTGGATATCTATTCAGGGGCATATGATTCCTGTAATGGGGATCATCATCCTCTGGCGAGTATGGTGTGTGTGACTGGTGATGGTGGAGGTTTGAAGTTACCCCTTGTTTTCTCCTGATGCCTTGCGGAATTTGCTCATTGTATACATGAACCACGAAAACTTTTTTTTTTTTATATGGACTGATTTGGACTTTATTATCATCATTGGACATTAACCACATTTTATATTATGTGATTCACAATGTTACTTGCACTTTATTCATATGAATTTATAATTGTAATTCTGG
Organism: Glandirana rugosa; assembly: GCA_018402905.1. Lineage (NCBI taxonomy): Eukaryota > Metazoa > Chordata > Amphibia > Anura > Ranidae > Glandirana > Glandirana rugosa. Next base: position 1,377,479 of record BLSH010110178.1, on the reverse strand, counting down.
TGGCCCCTGCTGGCTATTTTCAGGCACTGCACTTTATGTAGTATGTATTAAAGCGGTTGTCTACCCAATTTGTTTACTTTTACCTACAGGTAAGCCTGTAATAAGCTTACCTGTAGGTAAAATGAATATCTCCTAAACCTGTACAGTTCAGGAGATATTCCCCCTCTAAGCAGCTGCCGCGTTATGGCGCATGCGCCGTGTATGTCCCGGCAATAGGACACTTCTCGCGACTCCGGCCACTCACAGCGCCGGAGCCGTGTACCCAGAAGCAAGATCTAAGGGAAGACGTCCGCTCCCTCAAAGGGGACCGAGCAGCCCGGTTGGATCTTTGTTTCAAGGTGAGTATTTCATAATGAGCTAGTATGCGGTGCATACTAGCTCATTATGCTACTGTCTTGCAGGTTTTTATACCCATATGAAATTTTTGTCTTTTTTTTTTTTTTCACACAAATAGAGCTTTCTTTTGGTGGTATTTAATCACTGCTGGGTTTTTTATTTTTTGCGCTATAAATGAAAAAAGACCAAAAATTTTCTAAAAAAAATATTGCATTTTTCTTCATTTAAAATTTTTTTATAAAATTTAGCAAATTAAGTAATTTTTCTTCCAAAATTTTGGCCAAAATGTATACTGCTACATATCTTTGGTAAAAAAACAAAAACAAATTAGTGTATATTTGGTCTTTGTGAAGGTTATAGAAGTCTACAAGCTATGGTGCCAGTCACTGAAAATTGATCACACCTGACAGCCTGATTTGAGACCCTAATAAGCCAGGAAAGCACAAATAACCCCCAAATGACCCCTTTTTGGAAAGTAGACATTCCAAAGTATTTAGTAAGAGGTATGGTGAGTTTTTTTTTTTTTTTTTTAACTTTTTTTTAATTTTTTTTCCCCACAATTCTTGGCAAAATTAAGATTTTTTTTTTTTTCCCCAAAATTGTCATATTAACAGGTTATTTCTCACACACCGCATATGCATACCACAAATTACACCCCTAAATACATTCTACTACTCCTCCTGAGCATGGCGGTACCACATATGTGAGACTTTTACACAGCATGGCCACAGAGAGAGGCCCAACATGTAGGGAGTACTAGAGACATAAATTACACATCTAATTTCCTGACAACCTCTTGCTCTTTTGAAGGTCCTGGAGCACCAGGACAATGGAACCGCCCAAAAAATTACCCAATTTTGGAAAGTAAACACCCCAACATATATTCTAGGAGGCATAATGAGTCTTTTGAACATGTAATTTTTTCCACAAGTTTTTGGAAAATGTGGAAAGAAAATAACTTTTTTTTTTTTTTACACAAAGTTGTCCATTTATGCAATATTTCTAACACACAGCATGTACATAGCAAAAATGACACCCCAAAATATATTCTGCCATTCCTGAGTATGGCGATACCACATGCATGAGACTTTTCCACAGCATGGCCACATTCGGAGGTCCAACATGCAGGGAGCACTGTCAGGTGTTCTAGGGGCATACATTTCAAATCTAATTTGACTACTTATTACACTATTGTTAGGCACTGTAGTGGCATGGATGGGCACTGTAGTGGCATGGATGTGTCATGGATGAGAACTGATGTGGTATGCATGAGCATGATTGAGGCACGGATGGCTGAGTGGGTGAGCACGGATGGCTGGCTGGGTGAGGATGGATGGATGGATGGATCAGGGGTGCAGCCTGGCACATAGCAGCACTGTGGACAATTCAGATCTTCTGCCCACAGCGCTGCTGCAATGATCTCTCTCCTCACACTGCAGAGAGGGGAGAGAAAAGCCGTAACTTCCGCCCGATGTTCCCTGGTGCGCGCCCCAGGGGGTGCACAGGACGCATGATCATGGGAGGACATCATTGTACGCCCTCCCAGAGTTAAGTAACCGCCCTGTAGCCGTCATTTGGCTATGGGCCGGTTGTTAAGTGGTTAATTTATTAATTTTTGCACATCCTTATTCTTTTTTGGGAGCGCGGTTTAATCACTTTTTTTTTTTTTATACACTTACATGACATTCACCCATTTGTGCAGGTATTAGAACCCATTATGTGGTTCTCATATTGCTTTCACTTGTCAGGATAGAAGGAAAATTGATAGGGCAAAATGCCATCAAATTCTTGAGGGAAATCTGCTGCCCTCTGCCAGAAATATGTTAATGAGAAGGTTTACCTTCCAACATGACAATGACCTAGTCAGAACTTGAGCAGTTCTGCAAAGAAGAGTGGGCAAATTTTGCAAAGTCTAGATGTGCAAAGTTAGTAGAGAAATATCCCAACAGACTAAAGGCTGTAATTAAAGCAAAAGTTGGTCAAACAAAATACTGATTTAGGAGGCGATCCTATTTCCAACTCTGTTTTTGAATTTGTTTTATTTTTTTTCTGATGTGTTTTTCTGACATGTTGGTGTTCTATCTTTCATTTGGATGTTATAAGTTGCACTAGTAAATACAGCTGGATAACACAAAAACTATGTCTGTCTTCATTTCAGGCTGCAAAGCAACAAAATATGATTATTTTAAAGGGGGGTGATTCTATACTATACCCACTGTAGGTTGGTACATTGACCTCCACCTTCCCAGTCCATGGATCTGCATCTGGTCCTAATGCATATCTGACAAACTTTTGATTCTTTGTTTGGGGATTATGCCCAAAAGTCTGCGGGGGGAAATCCCTGACATCTGTGTAAAGAGTATAGTGCACCAACACTACATGGCTATTTACCCTTTACAGTTGCAGATTGGAGGATTGCAGACATGGGTGTGATAACCACCTCCTGCTTGCTTTTCCTCCAACCTTTTCTGGATTTCTTTTGTACAGTCACTGTATGCATATCGTGGTGTAGCATTAGATGTCTATTTATAAGGTAATGCCGTTGTATTGTGATCATCCATTGGTCAGATCCTGCTGAAGATGTACTGCCCTGTGTCTCTAGAGCAGTCTAACATCCCCAAAGGGCCACATGTCATTTTTCAGTATATGTAATGCTAGAGAGGACTGACAGAGATTGTAGACCTACTTGTGCACATGCAAAACAGCCGGGCAAGAAAGAACGCAAAGAGTGGTGAAATACCTCTACCTCTCCACAATTAAAATGACAATGTTGTCAATAGCAAAAGCTGCTCACACTACACACGCCATCATTCATACCCCTGTGGCATTGGGGAGATTATACTCAAGTGGTAGGTGCGTTTTACAATGAGTTGCGCCAGTCCAAAACTGTATTTTAGGGCATGGCAGCCCACTTTTAATAAACAGAAAGTTAGTTGCCCACGCAGGGGTTTCTTCCACACAGATTCTAAACAATAAAAATGCTGAGCCACCTGGCACGCATTTTGCTCCTTTTTTTAACCTGTCCCTCTGACCACGCTGTCCTGCTCTCCTGGATCACTTTGGCTCTCATAATTTAGCTTCAGCGCCCTGCTGCACAGCCCACTCCTGGCCTGTGGATTGAGGTTCTCCTGGTACCCCAATAGGAGCCAACCTGACTCCTGGAATGAGACCTGCTGGCTGCTAGCTGGGGCACCTCTGACCTGTCTGAGACCCTCTGTCTCTTGGCTTTTGGCTGGGGATCCTCTGACCCCTCTGTGAAACCTTCAGTCTCCTACACTGAAAGTGGTCTCCAACTGGGAGCTCTGAGCTATCCTCATACCTGAGTATAGAACGACCCTGCACACCTGTGTACTCACAGGACAGATTGCAGGTGTCTAGCAAAACTCAGACACAGGATTGAAAGTTCCAATCCAGAACTTCAGAATCCGGAGATGGCCAAAAACCCAGCTTTCACTGCTCAAAAATGATAGTCCTTAACCTTGCATTAACCCTTCATGCAAATCCTGTGTCACATTTTCCAATATTCTCAGTGACAGCGCCTCACACTGCAATGTCACACCCCCTAAATACATACTTGAGAACAAGAGACTGGACCTACTACAGTTTTGGTTGTAGACTGAAGATATACTGCAAAAGATGGTAAGAGACTAGGGACCAACTCCCATTACATATTGCTTGGGTTTGAGGGCCAACAAGTACCAGGGGTTGGGTATTGGGCACTAGGGCTCTAGAATATAATAGTACTGTGATCATATTTTCAGTGTCCACAAAGAATGGTAAAGAATTCATAGTGTCCAGTTAGTCAGCTCATGGAAGGAGGTGTACTTTTGTATATTGTGATATAGAATTTTTTATTTTGTTCAGAGGTAAAGTCCTTCTGGGACGTATGTAATCAGTTGTTGTAATAGCATTGCATAATTAATATACACATATATATATATATATATATATATATATATATATATATATATATATATATATATATATATATATATATATATATATATACATATACAGTGGTATGCTGTAATTTGTACTATGTTCAGCAGCTCACTTTATCTAAGAACACGATAAGGCCATATCTTTCATTAGCCTGCTGTTGTAAACTTGAGAAACTTTTTAACATCACAATGTTCTTCAGCACTCAAGTTCATTGTCCTTGTGTATGAAATGATTTTGTTTCCCATCAGAATGTGTTCATTTACAGTAATCCTTTGTGTTTTTGTTGCAGGTGATTTTGTCATACTGCTAAATGCCGGAATGAGCATTCCCCAGGCTCTTTTCTTTAACTTCCTGTCTGCCTGCTGCTGTTATTTGGGCTTGGGTTTTGGAATCTTGGCTGGCAGTCACTTCTCTTCCAACTGGATCTTTGGCTTGGCAGGAGGGATGTTCCTTTACATTGCACTTGCTGACATGGTGAGCACAAACAAGCAGTGACTTTGTCCTGTCCTATTAGGTGCCATGGAAGACCCAATTTTCCAAGAAATGTTTTGATGAATAAAGTGGTGTGCAGCCAAACTTTCATTTTATCTTTTATCTAGATTTAGTCACTGATGATGCATTTTTTTTTATCACCCCCCCCCCCCTTTTTTTTTTACTGACTGAACAACTATTCGCTTTTAGCGAACCTTTTAATATACCAAAACACTTTTCTTTTCCCATATTTTATATCGCATCATCAAGACCCCTGGTGCCTTACATGTGGCCAGTGAGCTATAAGGCAGTCGTTAGAGTGGCAGTGGGTGCCAGGCTCTGTGTGTCCGCACTGAAAGAGGCTGTACTGTGAGGCAAAATGATCTCTGCCCACAGTACAAGTAAAATCCCTGTCGTATTGGAGCGTTTTTGACACTGGGCCGGCAAAACGCTCACTAACGCGCATTAACGCCGTAGCAACGTTAACCAGCATGTACAGGTCCAAAAATATCAGAGGAATTTTTTTTTTTTAAACCAAATGTAGCGATGACACTCGCTAACGTGCATTAACGCCGATGCAAAACGCAGAGGAAATCGCCTTTTTGGAGCCTCTTTTTTTTTTTTTTTTTTTTTTTGTTTTACCTGACATGGGTCCCAACGTCTTGTTAATACGCCCGTGTGTATGAGGCCTTAATATTGCTGGCACCAATGTTTGAGTCCACTGATGCCAATAATGGGGAGTTGTGCTCACGGACACCAATGCTGGAGGTCCCAGGCCTACAACACAAATGTTTTACGCGCACGTACCTCAGAAAAGAGGCACTAGGCCACTTCACAAGCTTTTATAGCTTCCCCAGCATACACCCCTGGCACAAACCTCCTAGTGATAGTCAAAGGGACACAAAGTCTCAATAGTACAAGATTTTCTACAGCCCTATAGCCATTACTCTGAGTACCAGCGGCAGCAATAGAGAACTGCAGCAATCCTGAATGTTGGGGAGAAACGAAATGAGGAGAACCTACAAATTGTCACAAGGAAACTACTCCCCAGGAGAGCTAAATTTACTAGAACCCACTTAATGACAGTGTGGATACACCAGTACTGGGGGCTATTGCATCTTCAGACACCAGTGCTGGGGGAATAAACTGAAGTCTTGTTGGATTGAGCAGTGAATTTTAAGGCTAATAAGTTTTATATAGGTGGCCTGAATGTGTGCTTGCCAATGATCTATATACAGGTGCATCTCATAAAATTAGAATATCATCAAAAAGTTCATTTATTTCAGTAATTCAATTAAAGTGAAACTCAATACAGTAAATGCGTTACACACAGAATGATATATTTCAAGCATTTCTTTCTTTTAATTTTGATGATTATGGCTTACAGCTAGTGAGAACCCAAAATTCAGTATTTCAGAAAATTTGAATATTACATAAGACCTATAAAAAACAAAGTTTTTTTAATACAGAAATGTTTGCTTAATGAAAAGCGTGTCCATGTGCAGTATAGTGTGTATTCAATACTTGGTCCGGACTCCTTTTTGCATGAATTACTGCATCAATGTGGCATGGCATGGAGGCCATCAGCCCTTTGCACTGCTGAGGTGTTTGGAAGCCCAGGTTTCTTTGATAGTGGTTTTCAGCTTGTCTGCATTGTTGGGTCTGGTGTCTCTCATCTTTCTCTTGACAATACCCGAACATATTCTCTATGGGGTTTTGGTCAGGCGAGTTTGCTGGCCAATCAAGCACAGTGATACCATGATCATTAAACCAGGTATTGGTAATTTTGGCAGTTTGGGCAGGTGCCAAGTCCTGCTGGAAACTTCACACTGGACCTCATGCAGCTTGGATTCCGTGCCTCTCCACTCTTCCTCCACACTTTGGGACCTTGATTTCCAAATGACATGCAAAATATTCCACAGTCTGTAATGATTTGGGAAACCATGTCATCTGCTGGTGTTGGTCCACTGTGTTTATCAAGTCCAAAGTCCGCACAGCCCTCTACCTGGAAATTCAAGAGCACTTCATGCTTCCCTCTGCTGACCAGCTTTATGGAGATGCTGATTTCATTTTCCAGCGGGACTTGGCACCTGCCCACACTGCCAAAAGTAGCATACGTAAGTCATGCTCGCATATGTAAACGGTGGTCAAATCTCATATGTGAGGTATCGCCGCGTGTGTTTGAGCGAGAGCAACAGTTCTAGCCCAGGACCTCCTCTGTAACTCTAAACCGGTAACCTGTAAAAAAATTTAAAGCGTCACCTATGGAGATTTCTAAGTACCAAAGTTTGGCGCCATTTCATGAGTGTGCACAATTTTAAAGCGTGACATGTTTGGTATCTATTAACTCAGCGTAACATCATCTTTCACATTATACAAAAGCATTGGGCTAACTTGTTGCTTTGTTTCTTTTTAGTTCATGAAACTGTTTTGAAAACCGTTTGAAAAATTGTGGCGCAAATATCGTGTGACAAAAAAAGTTGCAATGACCGCCATTTTATTCCAGGGTCTCTGCTAAAAATATATATATATTAATGTTTGGGGGTTCTGAGTAATTTTCTAGCAAAAAAAAATGCTGATTTTTTTTTTTACATGTCTGAGAGGAGTGCTGGAGTTCGCGTGGTTAAACAGGCTGATTTTATTGACTTAGTCTCTGATGTGGCCCAAGCATGTGCACATCTTGTATACCAACAACATGCTTGTTCCAGGTAGGAGACACATCCAGGCAGTGAATGGAGATTAAGGTGACTGCTCTGGATCCTTCATATTTAGCAAAATCTGCTCCAGTCCTCATCCAGTTCCCTTTAAGTATAAAGAGAACTCTATTCCCATGATCCAACAGGTACTTTTCCTGCTCTAATCCTGCATAAACCATATCATGATTCATACACTATAGTGGTACTTTCCTGTAGCAAAGAAAAGAGGAAACGGCTTTAGCCATTCAACTTTCTCCTTTTCTAAATGATTTATCCAACTGTGCATAGGACAAATTGTTACTTTGTTTGTGAAACCCAACAAAAATAGTCATTCAACTGCTGTTTTTTGTTTTTGTTTTTTTTGTAAATTCATGTATATGAATCATACTATGTCTAAGACAGATTGTTACTTTTGCATGTGAAACCCAACAAATAGTTTTTTAATTTAAAATTTTTCATAAAAAGCTCTCAGATTCTTGTGCACATAGCTCCACCTACTGGCCAATTTGAGGTATTTCAGAACTTCCTGTGCAAATTCTGATTAATCTGTTTCACAAGAGGACCATTCAGTCTGCTACTGAAACCCATGGCTCTTAGACTGATTTACAGTTTAAATACCCCACGTCTTAGGTCTCTACAGGTTATGGCCTGAGGGAGAACAATGTGGCTATTTATTATTTAGATATAAGCTACAGCAAAGCAAAAATAAGGCGATACTCTTCAAAAGCAATCAGGTTTCCAGGTCTAACTCCTAATGTAGCTTGGACACTAAAAGCCGATGATTGTTTGTTTGAGTGGGGGTTTTCTTTTTTTGCTTTGCACCAGATGTGTCCTTGTGCATTTTCCAGTGCAAGCAACATTCATAGACCTGAGAAATGGCATTGTTTTGTAGTAGAACTCCTTCTTACAGGTATGTTTTTTACAGGTACGCTGTGCCTCTGCTTTAGAAGTGTAGTGGTCTGCTTTTTTTCCATTTCTAAGCAATAAAATATGTACCTTTTTTAAAAAACAGACATTTTCACTCCTTTAAAAAGCAAGGAGAGAAAAGAAGGTATGTGTAGCTGGAGGTAATAGCAGTTATTACTTTGCCCTACGTGTGGCCATGCTATGGGCAGAAACTGGCCGTACTTAATTTACTGAAAATATTTTTCTGGCAGCAAGCTCCTGCTTTATATGTAAAAAAAAAAATACACCTTAGGCTACTTTCACACTGAAAGCTTAGTCGCGGTAAAACCCCACTAGTTTTAGCGGGGTTTTACCAGCGATATGGCTCCGCTATGAAGGCGGGAGCGCGGCACTTTTAAACCCCCCCCCCCCCACAAGGGGTTAAAACTGGGTTAAAAGTGCCGGCGCTACAGAGGCGGTGTGCAGCCGCTTCAGAAGCGCTTGCTATTCATTTCAAATGGCACGGGCAGTTGAGGAGCGGTATACTCATTCATTTTGATTTTACTGTTCCCTACATGGCGCAGTTTTACCATAAAATACAATATAGCAACATTTCAGAGTGTGCATGAGCCCTAAAATAAGCCTTCTTTGACCTTTGTGGTTGCAGGCACTTTGGAGATACCACCTCCTCAAAGTTCACAGCAGAAGCTCTGAGATAATTATTCTTTTGTCAGCCTTTAAATTTCTACTGCAAAAGCTCTAAGAGGGAAGAGCTCAGATACAAAGTCACTGCTGAGAGGCAGGAACTGGAAATGACTTTACTGTAGCAGTCCTATAGTGTGTATGTACCTAAGAGTAAATAACTGAAACCAGCAGTTGCATAGTTTTTGTAAATGTGCACAAACTGCATATTCTCTATTTTGGCTGCTCCTCCTATAAATCCCTTCCCCGAGCCTGCTACTGGTATTTAAATCATAACTGAAGGGGGGTGTGTGTGTCTGTGTGTCTGTGTGTGTCTCTGTGTGTGTGTGTGTGTGTGTGTGTGTGTTAAAAAATAAATAAATAGAAAAAAAAAAATATATAGATATATTGCGCACTTACTTGCCCTACTACTTCTGAGATTCACTTTATTTGCGTGGTCACTGTTATCACTGAAAGTCCAATAAATAAGGACACTAGTTCTGGTGACCACCAGAGATTTCTCTCACTTTGGATAGATTTCTTTAGGCTTCCTGTTGTGTCTCTGGATGAGGAAGTGAAGGGAAATTTCCCCAATGGGACAAAGATGGCTAAGAAACCTGACAGGGGTTGTAATCCTCCCTTACGCTATCCAAAATGGGGAAAAAAAAAAAGTTTGCCTATAGTTCTATTGTAAGAGAAAGGTTTGAACCCTAGAAAATTGGGGGGGAAAAAAAAAAAATCTATAGAAAAATTGATTAGCAAGAATGGAATAGAACTAGCTTATACTGAATTTCTTGACATGAGCTGCCTGTTTTTATAAAAATTCAATCAGTCGACCTTTTCGAATCCATCTTGATTGCTCTCTTTTGTCTTTTCTAGTTCCCGGAGATGAATGAAGTAAGTAAGGAGGACGAGGAAGGAGATCGACCCCTCACTCCTTTCCTGATACAGAATGCTGGCCTTCTCACTGGCTTCTCCATTATGCTGCTGCTTACAACATTCTCTGGTCAGATCCAGCTGGGATAGCCTGGATGACACAGAGGCCGACAAGTCCTTGATATGACATCCTTCATTTTGTTTCAAGGGCAGAAGACTGGTGACCTAAATGTGACCAAAGGGAGAGGGATGTTTATGGCAACATTCGTTTCTCATATGTATGGAAGGAAAGCACCAGATATTGGCGTATGGTGATACAGCTGACTCAAACCCTCCCAGAGCGGTAACCTTTTTAGAATTTTTATAGAGGTTATTCTAGCCATCATGCCTATGAAGGTTCTGCAGGGGACAACAGACCTACCTGTTCTTTGTCACATTATGGCATATAGATGCAATCCTGTTCCCGATTTTGGACATAATTTATTGATTATTTGCAGCTCTTGCCAGCCTGATAACGTGCTGATATATATTTTTTTTTTCTTCGCCCAGCATGTCATCACCTGCGCCAATAATCGCCCGCTCTCCAGTTGCAACAGTCTCTGTAATGGAGATGACACTGTATTTCAAAGACTGTTTTTAGAGAGTTTATCATATTGATAAGTGGTTTATATTCCTCCAATATATGGACCAAATCAACTAAACAAAAGTTGGGGTAAATATTTTTTTTCCCCCCTACACCCTTTAAAAAGGCAAATTATCTCATCTCTCATCTGGACTGTGCTGAATTGTACATTATTATTTTTTTCATAATCCGTTCCGTTACCGTTTACCTGGCAATGTATTTGCATTGGTTTCCCGCTGATAAGCTGACCAAGAGGTACCAAGCCTTGGCCGAGGACAGCTGTCCAACACTAACCAGCCTCCGGGTTCCTCCTTGCTGCTGCTTCCTTGACACCCAATAGTGTTTTGATTTATCTTGAAGAACAAGAGAGGAAGAGAAACCGAGAAGCTGAACTGTATGTGTGATACACTGACTGCAGTGCAATAATCCCAGATGGCAATAGAACTTTCTTGAATAGCACACCTATTAATGTCAGAGGCCAGCATTGGCTTTGATTTGCACACTGACACTGTGCTTGTGCGTGTGTGCATGACTTGATATTATATTTAATGCCTGTGGGAACAGTATAAGCCCAGCATTAGAACTCTAGATAATGCTAGAATAGCACAGCTAAGGAATGTAGACTGAATGTGTGTATTTGTTGCTAAAGTAGCATAGTCCTGTGCTCCCCTCTTTTACTGCCACTCTTCCCTTAGGTGAGCTCATTCCTAAAGAGGAACTCCAGGAAATGGTATTTTCATTTAAAATCTTCTATCTTCTTACAGCGGAGACACATGGAGAACTTGCTAGGTTTAGCGAGGGAATTTCTATCCATTTTTAAGACATAGAAAAACTGTTAGTACAGTTTCTATGAACATTGTAAGGCTAACTTGTTTTCTCTTGTTCTGCCCTCCGGGCTGAATGAAAGAAATCGGTTTATTCCCCCATTGACGGTTAACAGCATGGATGGAGGAATCTCCCCAGCCAGCTATTGTATTCTGACTGCCTCCACACCCGCAGCTGTCAGTATGTCCAAAAGTAACTGCATCCAGTTGGCTGCAGTCGCTATTCGATTGGCTGGCTCCTTTTCGCAACTGGTTTTGACAAGCCAGGTGGTGCCAACAGCTAATTTAACAAACTCTTCTTCTAAAGCAAACTTCACCATCATATCTATTCCCCTCCCACGACCCTCTTCCTTGCTGCCACTTGAAAGTTGGGGGGGGGGGTCTACTCACGCTGTAGAGCAGCCAGTTCTAGTATATGGGCACTTAATTTGCCTGCAATATTTTCTGTGCACCGAAAATTCCACGCATGCACAGATGTAAAGCACAATGCATTCTGGGATAGCTGTGCAAATGTACAGTGGCCCCAGCCTAGGCCAAAAAGCAGGAAGTGCAGCACAAGCACCCAAAGGAACACATTTATTCTTTTCTTTTTTTTCCACATTTTTTAAGGGGTTCAAGAAAGAGAAAAAAAATGTTCTGCTTAAAGAGAAATGCTGGTCAAAATGTCATGATACCCTGGTAACTTCTGCTTTTTGTACCAGCAGGGCATGTTTCTATCCATGTGCACAATACTATTCACATAGGTGTGAGACATATTTTCTCAGCCTGTAATCATCTAAGCAGATGCAACTTTGCTTCCTGAAATATGCCTGAACTATGTGTAGGCTGACCAAAATTTTTCACTATCTCCTACCACCCCCCTATGAATTATGACATTTTCACCTGCAGATAATTGTGTGTCTGTCGCTAATTATGGAAGCAAATACAGATTGTCCCCACTGTAATATATGGAGGGTTTTAGGTTTAATCAGGTTTTATCGCAGTCTCCCTGCTTGGGAAATTTACCCTTTTCAATTTGCCTTTGTGACCACTGAGACTTAAAGTAATGGAAAATGCAACCTATTGAGTTGTCACTAGGTCAGAAAAAAAGGATAAATCTTCCAGTAAGGTCACTTGTTTGGGGGCCAACAATTTAAGGGGGGATTTCCTTTACTTCCTGTTGTCTACAGAACAGGAAATTAATGTTCATCTCCCCAGTGGGACATCGATGGATTTAAAATAAAGAAAAAATTGGATAAAGTTTTGACTTTTACATATACTTTTTTATAACCAAATACTGGTGTTAAAAATATGACTACATTTAAAAGTATTGGATTTTCCTGAAGCTGTATGAAAAGCATATTTTAAATGAAAGAGGGAGAATCTTCCCATCAAAAAAGAGCAAGAGACAAAGTTTAAGCTGCCCTCCTCCTACTGGGTCTCTTGTGGTCTATATTGGCGATTATATGGGAATCCAGGTTCCAGTAGAAGTTGGAGCTGGGTACAGAGTAATGCCCTCATCTCCTGTATCCCCCGTGGCAGTACAATAAGGGAGCACAATGCATTGGATTCTCTTCTTTCTCTGAAACTACCATCTCAGGTTCTGATAATAAAAACTTTTAAAGACAGAAACTTTGTGTTGTTTTTGAGCCATGATATTGTGAACGATATGCAGGTGTACACAACGACTATCAACACATTGGTAGATCGACTTTTGTTCAACCACAGTGGCCATGGGCCCTGCTGAACAGTCTGAATTTCAATCCATCTATGGCCATCTTAAGTTGGCGTTCAGAGACATAGTGCCTGCTCTGTACAATGTGTATCAGGTGCCCTGTTTGCCTTCACAACCCCTTCCCCACCTATCATTGGTTGCTAAGGTCGCTGTTGGCTTCATATCCGACCTCCTCCTAGCAACCAATGACGCTAACAGTGAGTAGAGCCTGATGAGAAAACTGAGACACTAATTCCCCATCATCTCTGCTCTCTTTGTGATTGACAGCAGTCAGTGAGCAAAGTCCATGGCCAGTAGCAGGCCATTTATTGGTCATTGATCCACCTGCTGTCAACCACAAGGGCCTAATGGGGAAATAGCTTCTCTAAATTCTAATCAGGCTCCAATAATAATCCACTCTGCTTCAGAAATCCTCATTTGCAGCATGGTCTGTGTGATGGCTGCAGCGGCGGGAAGGCAGCACAGCTGCACTGAGTCTGGAGTATCTGTATGTGCATGAGTGTATCTCCTACTCAGACATTTGTCTTGCGTGCCACTTATGATTAGAAACATTTTGAATGAAATTCTAATGTATTGCCAGCTGCTTCTTTTTTTTTTTTTTTTTTTTTCCCACCCCATTCCTCTATCCACACAAATGGAATGGATGGAGGAATCTTCCCCCGATGGACCCGCCACTGTCAGAATACACAGATCCATGGTTGCAGCTGCTGAACAAGGACATTTTCCAACACAGCAGTATGCTTGGTTCACACCTATGCCTGTGGCTGCAGGTGTGGGAATCGCAGCGATTCCCGCTAACACATAAAGTAAAAACGCGCTGCTGTGAACACATGCGGGGCTGCCATTTATTCTGAATGGTATGCCCGTGCATGTAAAAATGCAGTGCATTTGCATGGACGCAGGAAAACTGCATGGTTAAAATGACTATGCAATTTCCCTGCGGGCCAAATTTTGAAAAAGGTGCATGCATCTTTTTCTGTGTGAAATGCAGGCATGGCTGCCCGTTCACAACTGCACAAATGCGGGCCGCAAAAAGTGTGAAGGCGCCAACCTATGCTTAGACAGGATGTGTGTCAGAAGCCGGATCACCAGGAGAAATCAAAGGGAAAAAGAAAACTAATGCAGCTGCCACATTTAAGGCTTCATAGGCTGCCATATATAATAAAAAAAATGGGGGGGGGAGTCAATATCACTTTAAAGTCCAGCACAAGTCATAGCTACTTTTTATGTCTTTTTTTTTTTTCCTTAAATCTTAATGCACATTAATGCTGTAATTTCTTTACCTACTTTAGGAGCTCTCTAGAGCTGGCCACATACCAATAGAAAACGTCCTGAGAATAAACATTTCTCAACAAAATACTAAGACCCCTTTCACACTGGGGCATTTTTCAGGCGCTTTAGCACTAAAACAATGCCTGGAAAGCGCCTGAAAACTGCCTCCCCTGCAGCCCCAGTCTGAAAGCCTAAGTGCTTTCACACTGGGGTGGTGCGCTTGCGGGGCGGGGACAAAAAAGTCCTGCAAGCAGCATCTTTGGGGCGATGTGGGAACGATTCATACAGCGCTCCTAAACCACCCTGCCCATTGAAATTAATGGGCAGCGTTTCCGAAGTGCTCCACCAAGGATTTCCCACTTTAGGACCAGAGCACTTTTTGCGATTCGGCGCTGCGTCGCTTTAACTGACAATTGCGCAGCCGTGCGACGTTGTACCAAATTAAATTTGCGCCCTTTTTTCCCCACAAATAGAGCTTTCTTTTGGTGGTATTTGATCCCCTCTGTCGTTTCTGACTGCCGCTATAAACAAAAGAAGAGCGACCATTTTGCAAAAAAACCCAAATTTCTTACTTTTTGCTAAAATCCAAATCCAAAAAAATATATATAAAAATACATTTTTTTTCCATCGGTTTTGGCCGATTTATATTCTTCCTCATATTTTTGGTAAAAAAAACGCAATCGGCTTTTATTGATTGGTTTGCGCAAAAGTTGCCGCGTTTACGGATGATGAGAATTCATTTCTGGGGTTTTTATTTATTTTTTATTTTTTACTAGTAATGGCGGCGATCTGCGATTTTTAGCGGTACTGCGATATTGCAGCGGACATGTCGGACCATTTTGACACTTTTTTGGGATCATTGGCATTTATACAGCGATCAGTGCTATAAAAATTCACTGATTACTGTGTAAATGCCATTGGCAGTGAAGGGGTTAACCTGCAGGGGGCGCTCTAAGGGTTAACTGTGTTCCCTGGGCGTGTTCTAACTGTGTGGGGACTGCCCTGGCTGGGGAAAGGGGATGATAACAGCTTCCATATAGAGGAAGGCTGTGATCATCGTCCTTCCCCCTTCAGCAGAACGGAGATCCGTGTTTACACACCCAGACCTCTGCTCTTTCAGTGCGGGGGAGCCATCGTGGGTAGCCGGCAGCGATCGAGTCCGCCCTACCCGCTCCCTGGCTCCCCCCGAACACAGTGAGCGTGCTCACAATGCTAGTTATCGCGGCCGCCGTCCTGTGACGGCGGTTCGTGATAACGAGCCATCTTGCCGCCGTCACGCTGCGCCGGGCGGTCGGCAAGTTGTTAACCTTTTCTTGTGGGTTAAAAATGTCCCACTAGCGGCCGAAAAGCGTCGCTTTAACAGCAGTAAAACACTGCTAAAACTAGCGTTGCTTTACCGCTACCACCCACACCGCCCCAGTGTGAAAGGGCTCTAATAGTGGGGTCAAATTGATGGTGTTTTTTTGTATTCATTTTTTTTTTGACCTTCGTTGCAAAAAATTTGAAGGAGCAGCATGGAAATTATCTGGGACAAACAAAACTCTAACTGTGAATATAGTTTACTATATTTTTGCGAAAAGCTGTAGATATTGTAAAGAAACCTGTTTATTGCATCTAGTATTCCATTCACTGTCCGGTCTGGATAAAATTATTTCTAGTATACTTATATTATCCACTTGCGGACTGCCCACACGGTATACTGCAGCAGGGCGGCCGCTCTGTGCCCGATTACGTACCTAGTGTGTGATCTGATGCTGGCGGGCTGCTCCTGCTGTGATTATACACAGCGGGAGCTGATCAGCAAATTCGATGGCTGCTGGCACCTGACAATGCTTTGTGGTACACAGGCAGAGTGGCAGTCTGCCTATGTAAATAAGGCAGATTGTCATTCTGTCAGTACAGTAAAAAATGGATCCTGTTTTCCTGTAAAGTAGGAACACCAATCCATGTCTTCCACTAGTAAAAGCACCTCCCCCACTCCACTGAGTTACAGGCTAAGCACACAGTTACCCCTTTGATTGCTTCTGATGTTAATCCCTTCCAAGCTAGTATCTTTAATACAGTGACAGTGCTTTTTTTTTTTTTTTTTAGCACTGATCACTGGCCCCCTAAAAGTGTCAGTGCCCCATTTATCTGCTGCAATAGCGCAGTCCTGCCATAAGTCGCTGATCGCTGCCATTACTAGTAAAATAAATTTAAAATGCAATTTGCGGACGCTATAATTTTTGCTCAAACCAATCCATATACGCTTACTGGGATTTTTTTTTTTACCAAAAATATGTAGCAGAAAACATATTGGCCAAAATTGATGAAGAAATTAGATTTTTTTTTCTCAAGAGTCTTTCTCAAAAGAGTCTGCGGGTTTTATTTTTTGCACTATAAACAAAAAAATGACAGAGGGGATTAAATGCCACCAAAAGAAAACTCTATTTGTGGGAAAACAGAACATACATTTTATTTGGGTACAGTGTTGCATGACCGTGCAATTGTCAGTTAAAATAACGCAGTGCCACATTGCAAAAAATGGTCTGGTCAGGAAGTGGGCAAATCTTCCGTCAAGTGGTTAATCTAAACGATCTTGAAGTTTGTAAACGTACTCCTATGAAGCGCCCATGCATTTAATACTTTGCATTCTTTGATGCATAGTCACTATACCCTGTTAGTAGGCACTGCTGTGTCACACATTTCACAGAGCCTGCCTTCTGATCTACAGAGGTGTTGAGAGGAGGAGTTTCAGTAGGCGGAGTCAGTACAGGAATGACTGCTTTCACACAGCAAGATACCATGGGATATGTAGTCCTCAGAAATTTAAGGTAAACAGCAGATATATAAAGCGTGCAGAGAATCCAGGAAGTTTTGGAAAGAGATGACCAGCAGACAGACAGAACTCACAACATGAAAGAAGAGATTTAAATTAAGCTTAAAATGCATTGTTTAAAATAACTATTGTTTTGTATTGATATTACAATGTTGATGTTGACGTTGAGTATGGGATCACACTATAGCCGCACGTGGCTCCCAGCATGGGTCGGGTGTGGCCTGGTTCATGTCTTCAGGTCTGATTAGAGCCTGAATTTTTTGGCTGGAACAGACCAAAAGACACACAGGGCTCCTGTGCAAATTGACACCGGAGCCGCAGCGGAGATATGTGAACTGGCTCTGTAGAAATACGGTCAAATTTGCCTATTGCGAATTGGATGTTGAGAATCCACTCATCCAATTCGCATTAGTGCGAACCTAGCCTGAAGTTCTGCTGAGTAATTCTGATATGTAGAACCAGGGACAAATTCTATTACTGGAGTCCTTCAATATTAGGCTCCTTTCACACTGAGGCGCTTTACAGACGCTAAAAATAGCGTCTCAAAAATCCCCCCCAGTCCACCCCAATGTGAAAGCCCTGAGTGCTTTCACACTGGGGCGGTGCGCTTGCGGGACGTTACAAGAAGTCCAGCAAGCAGCATCTTTGGGCCGGTGAGGGAAGCGGTGTATATACCGCTCTTCTACCGCCCCTGCCATTAAAATCAATGGCAAGCGCTTCTGAAGCGGCTGCACACCGCCTCGGTAGCGTGGAGCAATGGCACTTTTAACCCCTTGTGGGGGGTTAAAAGTGCGGGGCACCCGCCGGCATAGCGGAGCCATATCGCTGGTAAAACTCTGCTAAAACTAGCGGGATTTGACCGCTGCTACCGCTTCAGTGTGAAAGTAGCCTTAGAGTATTAGTGTGAGAGTCATGTCGGGGCTAAGAGTCCATAATCACCACCACATCCCTTATCTGCATTCAGTAGTTCACAACCAGGAATAACCCTGCAATACAAGGTATGTAGGACTTTTAACCTGTTCAGAATCGCGCCATAGCCGATTGACGGCTACAGCGTGGCTCTAAAAGGCCGGGAGGCCGTCAATAGACGTCCTCCCCTTTGGCTCGTGCTGGGCGCACTCCCGCGTGTTGGGCGGACCCGGTGTCTGCCGGAGACCCGCAATCTGCTCACAGAGAGCCAGAACGGGGAACTGCCGATGTAAACATGGCGGTTCCCCCTTCTGTGAGGGGGGGCATGGCAGAACTACTGATCTGTCACTGGGACCAGTTAGATCTGTCATGCCCCTTCCAACCCTGCCCCCCCCCCCCCCACACACAGTAAGAACACACCCAGGGAACACATTTAACCCCTTCCCTGCCAATGACATTTATACAGTAATCGGTGTCTATTTTTAGATCTGATCGCTGTATAAATGTCATTGGTCCCAAAAAAAAGTCAAAAACGTCCGACATGTCCGCCGCAATATTGTAGTCACGATAAAAATCGCAGATCACCGCCATTGCCAGTAAAAAATAAAAACGCCATAAACCAATGTCCATAGTTTGAAGACGCTATAAATTTTGTGCAACCCAATCAATATACGCCGATTGCGTTTTTTTTTTTTTTTTACCAAAAATATGTAGAAGAATATATATCGGTCTAAATTGTCGCTCTTTATTTGTTTATAGCACAAAAAATAAAAACAGCAGAGGTGATCAAATACCACCAAAAGAAAGCTCTATTTGTGGGAAAAAAAGGACGCCAATTTTGTTTGAATGACAATTGCGCGGTCGTGCAACGTTGTACCCAAAGAGTGACAGCGCTGAAAATTGGTCCGGGCAGGAGGGGGGTTTAAAGTGGTTGTCAAGTCATGACAACAACTTTAAACTACAGGTAAGCCTACAATAAGGCTTACCTTTAGGTCCAGGAAATATCTCCTAAACCTGAACGGTTTAGGAGATATCCCCTGTATCTGCATGTGCCGACGTCATGAAGAATCGGCACCCGGGGTAGCCCAGGGTGCCATTTCTTCTGTATTCGTGCCGTAAATGATGGCTCCCGTGCGCTTACGCAGGAGTGACGTCAGCGCGGCCCCGCCAATCACAGCGCTGGATCCCGCGCTGTGATTGGATAGAGCCGCAGACCCGGAAGAACGATGTCGCCGGTCACAGTGGTGTGCCGAGACCGCTGCAACAGCTTCGTTCTGAGGTAAGTGTTTCATAATGAGCTAGTATGCGCTGTATACTAGCTCATTATGCCTTCTGCTTTGCAGGTTGTTGTTTTCTTTTGGGGGGGGTGGCTTTACAACCACTTTAAGGGCCCAGTAAGGAAGTGGTTAAGGTAGATAATCTCTTTAAAAAAAAAAAATGTAAAATCAAATATTATAAACTTAGCTTTTGTTTACATCCTAGCTTGGGACCTCACTCTTCAAAGACAGGCTCCAATAAGGTCAGTTACATTAACAACCATCAAAACTGATGCAACATAACACCAAACATAAAAAATATTTATGAGCATAGAGTGGTTGATTTACTAAAAGTGGAGAGTGCAAAATTTGGTGCAGCTGTGCATGGTAGCCAATCAGCTTCTAATGTCAGTTTGTTCAATTAAGCTTTGACAATACAACCTGGAAGCTGATTGGTTTAGGTGCAGAGCTGCACCAGATTTTGCACTCTACAGCTTTAGTAAATCAACCCCATCGTGAGAGGTGAAAACCCATAAAATAGCTGTACCATGCAAAAAAAATGACTCGACTACCTGTTTTTACTATCCCCAAATGCTAGTGTAAACTAGGCCTATGGCTGCATTCACACTACAGCAATTTGTAAACAAATAATAATAAAATGTGTTGCGCTTGCCATTTATTATTAATGGCACCCAAAACACTGCAAGCAAACAATACTGCAGCAGGGCGGCCGCTCTGTGCCCGATCACGTACCTAGTGTGTGATCTGATGCTGGCAGGCTGCTCCTGCTGTGATTATACACAGCGGATTTGATGGCCGCTGGCAACTGACAATGCTTTGTGGTACACAGGCAGAGTGGCATTTGTAAATATGCAATAAAATGTGTTGCGCTTGCCATTTATTGTTAATGGCACCCAAAACACTGCAAGCAAACAATACAAAACACGCAATTAAAAATGTACAAAGCTTGACTCCTTAAAAAAAATGTACTTGTGCAACTTTGACATGATTGTCACACGAAGGGCATCTCTAGGCACATAGTGGGACACCTGATGTTGTGAATCATAATGTGAATGGTGCCTTGATTTTTTCTTACAAGCAGATTATTCATTTTATTTCGTATCACGTGTCATCAGTGACGGTATCCATTTTGTATGTTAGGGTTCCACTTTAAATATCTGTTAGTCTGGCTTGTTTCTGGCCTTAGCTTGAGAGAATGTGTTATACTCGGTTCACATGAAATAGCTGAAGTCAGCTAGTCACACAATGTATTTTGTAACAATATTCTGCAGCTAATGTACCCTTTGTATCTTGTAACAATGGACACCTGTTTTTACCAGTTTCTACTGCTTGATGATGTACGCATGTGCTACTTTTTGAATGATCTGTGACGTGTACTGCCTTATAAAGGGTGCCTCCCATGCGTCACAATACACACAATTCCCTGCTTAACTTTCGTTCTGTGTGTGTCTTTCTTATCTATGCAAATTATCTCCAGACATGTCTGATAATCATGAGGGTGCCTGTCGGAGGTGCAGGAGCGAGCCGAGGATACAATAACCCCCCTCCTTTCAGCTGGGGGCTTGTCCGGAGATCTTGGAGACCACCTTCGGTAAGTAATATTTGTCTTTTGACGGAGATTACATTGCCGTAGGTATGGGTGTCTCCAAGACCCATTTGAATCTGGAAGGCTAACATAATATCCTCCTGTTGAGATAAAAATAACACTAACTGGCCAGTTAGAGTGCTGTCACTTAGCCAGTTTGAATAGAGCAGTTTGTGCTGGTGTGCAGCACAAAAGAAAAGAAAGAAAAGCAGTGAGTCTAAAGCGCAAAGGAAGAAGGCAATAGGCCAGCATGGTTAAAGATGAAGACTGCAAAACTATCTCCACAGAACTTTCTGTTCCTGTGCCCACTTTACTAATATCATCATGAAGCTAAATGTCCCAATCTCCAGTACTGCAGATTGAGCAGGAGGATAATCCAAATGGTTGGAAAGGCAGAACTTTTTTTTTACTTTACTGCATTCTATGCAGTAAGGTACAAAACCTGCATGCAACTCTCCCCAAATACATACTTGAGTCTGATCTTGATCCAGTGATGTGCATGAGAGCTGAGGCTCTCTTGGTTCCCTCATTCCTCATTGGCTCAGATACAGCAGCTGGAGCCACTTTCTCTCACTGCTGTCAATCGGAGCCAGTGGGGAGGCCAAGTTTGAAGTAAGCTCACACAAGTGCCCCTATAACAAGTGACTTGCTAGGGGGCTATCAGGGGGTGGAGCCAAGAGTGCTGGTGGGGGACCTGAGGAGGATTGGGGTGGCTCTGAGCAAAACCATTGCACAGAGATGGTAAGTGCAGTGCTCAGCATAAAAGAGCACGCCCCTTTTAAAAAGTAAGATTTTAATCAAGAGCTCAATGAATACAAGAACAATTTCCAAAATGTTGACATAACTGGAGTTTTATAGAACATTTGTTTAGCTCATTACATGAAATTAAATTTAATAATATAACTTGGATTACAAAATCTTCCATTTTACTCAAATTAGTTGATGAAAAAAATATTAAACCCCACAACAAAAACTACTACATCTAGTATTCTGTATGACCTCCATGATTTGTAAGGACAGCACCAAGTCTTCTCGGCATGGAATGAACAAGTTGGTGACATATAGCAACATCTATCTTTTTCCATTCTTCAAGAACGACCTCGTTTAGAGCCTGGATGCTGGATGGAGAGTGATGCTCAACTTGTCTCTTCAGAATTCCCCATAGGTGTTTGATTGGATTCAGATCAAGAGACATACTTGGCCACTGAATCACTTTCACCCTGTTCTTCTGAAATTCAACAGTGGCTTTAGATGTGTGTTTTGGATCATTGTCATGGTGGAAATGTGCACAGCGACGAAGGGCACGGAGTGATGGTAGCATCTTCTCTTTCAACCTAGAGCAGTACATCATTGAACTGATGATACCATCAATGAAATGCAACCCCACAGAAGGGACACTGCCACCACCATGTTTCACTGTAGGCTCCATGCATTTTTCTTTGTACTCCTCACCTTTGCAACACCATACAGTTTTGAAGCCGTCAGTTCCAAAAACATTTATCTTGGTCTCATCACTCCAGAGTACAGAGTCCCTGTAGTCTTCTTTTTCAGCATGGGCCCTGGCAAATTCTAGGCAGGTTTTTTTGTGCATGGACTTTAGGAGTGGCTTCCTTTGTGGATGACACCCATGCATGCCACTCCTCTGCAGTGTACCCCATATTGTGTCACGGGAAGCAATCATCCCAGTTTGGCTTTCTACTTCTTTAGCTAACTGCAGTGAACATACATGCATGGCGATTTTCTTCAATACTTCTCATCAGAAGACCCTTCTGTCGAGGTGGTAATTTCTGTGAACGGCCTGGACGTCTCAGTTCCATCTTTGTTAAATTTTTGTATCACTTTTGCTACAGTATTCTGACTGATAAGTTAAAGCTTTGCTGATCTTCCTGTAGCCTTCACCTTTCTTGTGTAAAGAAATTATTTAGTTTCTCAGGTCTTGTGACATTTCTTTTCCATGTAGTGCCATTGCTGACAGCATGAAATGGGAAGGGATTTTGTTGAAGGAACGCCCTTTTATGATCAATTGTCTGCTGGACACCTGTTTAATGAATAATTAGACTCACCTGTAGTTCAATTCTTGTTAATTAGGATTTTCTTGTATAAAATTTAGCTTTGCTCCTAAGACTTTCATTGGAATGTATTCATATTTGCAACATGGTCCTGAACGAATTTGTTAGGAAAAATACTTTTTTGTGTGTACAAATTAACAAATCTTGATTGCAATCGATGGCCCACATTTGTGGGTGTATTTTGTAGTATAGTGTCACATAGAAAATGTTGATTCTGAAAGGAAAGTAAAGGTTTTCTGACAAATCTGTTGGGGTGTACTCATTTATACGCAGCACTGTATAACATTTTTTTTTTTTTTTTAAATAAACAAACAAGCCTTAAATATTACTTTAACAAGGTGGAGAAGCAGTGCGGTGATGCCACGCTCTCCACCTTGTCTAATCAGAAATTGCAAATCATTCTCGGAATGGAGCTCATGCCTGGCAGCCGAACTCCTGTGTTCAGCAGGATAGCCAGTTGGCACAGGACCCAGAAGCACGTGGAAATCTCTGGTGTAACAGTGTCTACTTCAGTGATTTCCAGCATCTAGGGGCATCAGCCAGGTATGGTATATACATAGTTCCATTGGTCCAAGCTGGACACACACTATACAATTATCTTTAGATTTTTTCTTTTAGATTTACCAAAACCATATGATATGAGGTCACACCTAAACACTTTCTATTTGTATTCAATCAGGTAGGGCCTTGCACTACATCGTTGAAGGTATACCTAAAAGAAATATTGCAACAAAAGTAGTATAGTGTGTATCTAGCTTTAGAGTGTCCATACAATATACAATTTTCTTGTACAATTTTCCTTTTAGATTTACCAAAACCGTATATGAGGTCAAACCTAAATACTTGCAATTTGTATGCAGTCAAGCAGGCCCTTGCACTACATAGTTGAAGGTAAATCTAAAGGAAATTGTATAATGTATGGCCAGCCTAACTCTATAAAATATCCATACCTGGAATTCATCTTAAAGTAAAACTTCAAAAGAGATCTTGGCTGACTTCCAAGTTCAAGGTATAACAATATCACCGCTATTGCTGGGTAAGTGAAAGTGGCCTCCATGGTAGAAAACTCCATGCAAGACCTACATGGAAGAAGTCACAGCAGCTGTATGTTTATAGAAAATAAAATGCCATCTCTATTGTGAAACATGGAATAGGCTGCATAACCTAATGGGGTTGCTTTACCGCTTCTGCAATCCGGTACCTTAAATTTGTGCAGAGAACTACAAGACCAGAAAATGATCCAAGTGTTCAGGAGCAAAACCCAATGCCCAATGTTAGAAAGCTCTGTCTCAGTCACAGGTAGTGATGAGCTCAACTAGGATCCAAACCCACAGTAAGCTGTCACCTCTGCAGCCAGGGCATTTCTCCGCTCTCAGCCGCACATCTACAAGGAGCACATATACGTGTGGCTGCAGGGTGTGGAGTGCCCTGGCCTCAGATGATTGGGCCTGTACAGATGACAGTTTCCTGTCATCTGTACAGAAATTCTAGTTTGAACACGCCCAAACTCATCACTGTTCATGGTTATAGGCAGGATAATGATCTACATCCAAAAGAATAGTTAAAAATCAAACATTGGCCTGTTTCGAAGTGACCTGATGTCACTGCCAGGGGTCAGAGGTGGGGACAATTAGCTAGAGAGTATCACACCAACCAGTAGGATGAATACACAAGCAGGGCACTCTGGCGGATTATGCCAGCTCATCCAAGCTGTGGGGTCTAATCCCGAAGTAGTATTCACCAGATCTCCTGATGGTTGAGATGGGTTTAGCTGCATGTTAGTACCAGGTTGTGGTCCTCACAATCACCCCACCAGGAGATGAGCAAGCCGGGTGCCAGTAGAAGATATAGCAGGTAGGGATCAAGCAGAAGCTTAATCCGTAAACAAGCCAAAGGTCAGTAACAAGTGGTTACAGGTTAGGCATGTGCACAACGAAAAAAAATTATTTTCATTTCGGATAGATTCATTATGTTACTAATTTCATTTTGTTGATTCGTTTCAGAATTAGTTTAGTTTTGTTTTGTTTTTTAATTTTCTAACTAATTCCAAATTTTCGGAACAATTCAAATTCTGTGTGAAGAATAGTTGGTTGTTAAGGAGCGGGCCGGAAAGTCGGCCTCAGCGTCCTTAACAACTGATGACTCAGCTGTCAGGGCTTCCCCGCTAAGAGCCAAAATGTAAACCAAAGAATCGCTGCAATAGAAAAGTTAGAAAAAAAACAGCGTGGGGTCCCCCCCAATCCATACCAGGCCCTTTGGGTCTGGTATGGATTCTAAGGGGAACCCCATGACAAAATGTAAAAAAAAAAACTGAGTGGGGCCCCCAAAATCCATACCAGACCATTACCTGAGCATGCAGCCCGGCATGTCAGGAAAGGGGGGGCAAGTAAGGGAGGGGGGACTGTGAACTATACTAGGCCACATGCCCTCAACATGGGGGATGCTTTGGGGCAGGCTCTGCCCCCCTACTTCAAAGCACCTTGTACCCATGTTGATGGGGACAAGGGCCTTTTCCCCCCCCAACCCTGGGCTGTGGTTGTGGGGGTCTGCAGGCAGGGGGCATATCAGAATCTGGAAGCCTCCTTTAACAAGGGCTTCCCCAAATCCTGCCCCCCCCCCCCCAATCTGAATGAGTATGACGTACATAGCACCCCTACCCATTCACCAAAAAAGTGAATAAAGACAGTGCACACGTTTTTGACAATTCCATTATTAAAAAATAAAAAACCATGTCCCCGATGCAAATCCATCATCAATCACGCCGCTCACTGGACCCGAAGAAAAAGAAAAAAAAAAACCTTTGGCCTCGTCGAAAGTTCCCCATTGACTGCCTGCTCCTCTGTCTGTCTGACATTTCTTAACCAATACCAATCACCAATTTCTTAACCAATACTTCAATACCAGGCACTTACCCCCCTTCCCGCCCAGACCAACTTTCAGCTTTCAGCTCTGTCCCATTTTGAATGAAAATTGCGCGGTCATGCAACGCTGTACCCAAACAAGGCTTTGATCATTTTGTTCCCACAAATAGAGATTTCTTTTGCTGGTATTTGATCACCTCTGTGTATTTTATTTTTTGCGCTACAAATAAAAAAAAAGACCGAAAATTTTGAAGAAAAAAAAAAAGTTTTTCTTGGTTTCTGTCACAAAACTTTGTAAATAAGTATGTTTTCTCCATCACTGATGGGCACCGATAGGCTACACTGAAGGGCACTGATGAGGAGTACTGTCCCTTACCTGGTGGTCTAGTGTGGGCTCCCTGATCATCTCCCTGGTGGTTTAGAGTCAGCTCCCTGGTGGCCCCTGGGTGGGCTCCCTGGTGGTCCAATGTGGTGATCTCAGGGGGGCTGTGATGATAAAAAATCAGCACAGACCCCCGTCAGGAGAGCAGCCGATCGGCTGTGATGCCCTGCCCCAGGATGTGACATCATAAGGGGTGAGGGCTCAGGATGACGTCAGCGTGTGGCCCCGCCCCATGCCACTATAAGGCAACGGCGCAGCACGGACCCGGCATTCGAGTGGGAGAAAGCCGCGACAGCATCTCCAGAAGAGAAGAGGGAGAAGCTAGCCTGAGGAGACAGCGGCAAAAGAGCAGAAGACAGAAACTCCTCAGAAGACAGAAGACCCCGCAAAAGAGCTGAAGAAAGAAGACAACGGAAAGGGAGAAGAGAGGGGAGAAGACGCCATAGCTGATTTAATAAAATATTTTAAAAAGCTGTGTAGTGTGTTTTTTTGTACACTTTTTTTTTTGGGTGAATGGGTAGGGATACGATGTACCCCATACTCATTCACATAGAGTGGGGGGCCGGCATCTGGGGCCCCCTTGTTAAAGGGGGCTTCCAGATTCCAATAAGCCCCCGCCCGCAGACCCCGACAACCAACGGCCAGTGTTGTTGGGAAGAGGCTCTTGTCCTCATCAACATGGGGACAAGGTGCTTTGGGGTGGGGGGGTGCAGAGCCCCCACTGCCCAAAGCACCCATACTCCCCATGTTGAGGGTATGCTGCCTGATATGGTCCAGGAGGGGAGGGGGGCGCTCGCTTGTCCCCACCCCCTTTCTTGGCCTGCCAGGCTACTTGCTCGGATAAGGGTCTGGTGTGGATTTTGGGGGGATCCTCTGCCGTTTTTTTTCGGCGAGGGTATTCCTCTTAAAATCCATGCCAGTTCGAAGGTCCTGGTACCTCTTGGGGGGACCCCATGCAAATTTTTGCGGGGGTTCCCCTTAAAGAACCTCTGCACACAAGTCGCCCCGCAAGTTGGATCATCATGATCTTCCATAGGGAACCATTGATTTTGAATAGAACACCTGACGAGGCTTAACCCTGTGTATACAACGTTAATTTGTGTTATTGAGCATTTTGCTGGCTCAGCGTAGAACACGCCATAACGCTGTAGCTTCGGAACGCGCTGGTCCCGTGTTCTAGTTACAGCTCACTAACGCCGACACCCTCTACAGCTCAAAGACGTCTGCGTTTTTAAGGGGCCATTGAATAACATGGAGAGCTGTAAAAAACGCAAAAAAATTTGGTTTTAAAAAATACCCGTGTGTATGAGGCCTAAGGCTGTAACATGTAATGTGAACATAAAGTGGTTGTAAACCTCAAACCTGAAAAGTGAAGAAAGCACAACCCTAGTGTGTCTCTTTCAAGAGCACAAAGTTTCTGTCCGCTGCCTCC
Organism: Glandirana rugosa; assembly: GCA_018402905.1. NCBI lineage: Eukaryota > Metazoa > Chordata > Amphibia > Anura > Ranidae > Glandirana > Glandirana rugosa. The sequence continues at coordinate 1,349,827 of BLSH010110178.1, read as the reverse complement.
TTCCTCTGCTATCTGCATGAGTCACTTCTGACAAGTTTTCCTGACATCATGAGCAAAAAGGTGAAGGGAGGGTTCTCCGGCACACAGTCTGTGATTGACAGCCTCAGTTCTGTTCCTGCGTGCCATGAGAAGGGGGGTGTTTCTTCCCTCCACTCAGCTTCCACTGAGCCCTGCAGAGTGTAACTTCAGCTCCCCGCCCCCTGCTTTCTGAAAGCTCAGACAAGCTGTATAATTTTTGCCGTTTGACCGGCTGTAGAGAAGATAGGCTGCAGATAAACGGGTATAACTTATGTAGGAGGATTTGTTTCATCTTCATCTTTGTGTATCAGTTGAGGCCAGGCACAGCACTGGGTATATGTAAGGTGTACAGCCACTTTAAGACAGCTGGGACAGTTTGCTGAAGAATACTGGGACAGTATCCAGTTAAGAAGTGTAGAAGTTTTATTAGGAACTAAAGAATGTGCTTGATTCCAAATATTGCCTCAGATAGGTGTGATACCAACTAATAGGTTAGGGGTACAAATAATGATGTCCATGTTATATTCATTTGTTTTATTATTTACAAGAATATGTTGTCATAAAGAAAAAGTGTCTGCCCTATGGACTATGGCAGAGGTCTCTAAACAAGGGGCCAGTTTACTGTCCTTCAGACTTTAGTGGGGCCGGACTGTGGCCATTGGAAGAAGAAAATACCTCATGCTTGGTGGTCAGTGGGAGTAAAAAAAAATATTACACAGCACCCATATGCTTAGGAGGAAGAATAGTGCCCCACCATTGGTGTCAGTGGGAGAAATAGTGTTCCATCTTTGGTGTCAGTGAAAGAAATAGTGCCCCATTGTTCCGGTCAGTGGGAAAAATAGTGCCCCATCTTTGTTGTTAGTAGAAGGAATGGTTCCCCTTCAATGATGTCAGAGGAAGAATTCATGCTCCATCATTGTTGTCAGTGGGAGGAATAATACCCCATTGGTGGTATCAGAGGGAGGAATAGTGTCTCAAGGGCCAGAAAAAGGCAAGCATAGGGCCGCATCTGGCCCGCATCTGGCCCGCTGGGGCCACAGTTTGGAGATCACTGCACTATGGAAAAAAGAAATGTGGATGCCATTTTTTTACTTCAAAATTCTGGCACTTTGAGGCTACAATAGGTGGTGAGGAAGTAGCCACCTCACCGCCTGTCAGACACCCTATGAAAAGTGAGTCACAGCCGATTGTTTTTCAGAGGGATGCTAAGGCCTACTGCAAATAAGAGTGAGCCCTTAAAGGGAGAGGGCATCATTCCATCCTGCCTTGTTGCTAAGACACTCCCAGCCGTAAATGCTCACCCCCCACCATCATAGGAGCAAGCTCCTAAACCCCTGCACATGTGTAGTCCGCCATCTATTCTCTCACAGCATCTATGAGCTAAAACCTACTGTGCCAGGGGAGAAAGAGCGCATGTAAGGGGATTTTGAATCACTTGGGAGTGTCTGAGCAACATCCTAGCAACAAGGCAGGACAGGATGATGTCATCTCTTGGAGATTTTCAGTTAGGCTTCAGGAGGTTTGTAAATGGCCTATACCTATAGCAAGGGTATTTAACTTTGGTCAAAGTTTCACATTTGTTTTTATCTACAGGTACCCAGAATAATGAGAGCCAACACCTCACACCTATGTGGATGTAACCAGAATCTGTAGGCCCTGGATGGGGCAGGAGGCCGGGAGGAGTGGGCCTGTATTAAGGACACGTTGGCTGTAGTTTTTCTGTCCCTTGTCCCATGGAAATAGGGGCTAAGGTGGATTGCAAAAGGCCTTTTAGGCAGAGGTCCCTGTGTGAGGCTTCTTCCCGGGGTGGTGTACCTTGTAAGGGGGTGTCTACAGAGAGCACAGTCCTGTGAGTACTAATGATCCAGGTAGAAAAGAGAGTGTAAGGGAGATGGCTGCTGAGGTGCATATGCTTTCACATGTAGCTGCTGTGGACCATTCACTAAATGTGATTGCCTGTGTATTGTCAAGTGACTCCAGATAGTATGTTGATGTGGTTGTGACTGTTATGTCATTTCCAAAATTCCATCAGTAAAGTGCAGAAAACTACTTTATGTGTGAACATTCCTTCCATTGGGGATGTAAAGGTCAGGGATGTGGAGGTCTCTGGCACAAGATGGTGAAGGATTCGGCCTCAGCAGGAGGGACAATGTTCTAGCAGGACAGTAGCGGGGTGGGGATTTGTGCTCTGGCACCAACATATAGCCACTTGCAAGACCCTGCTTACACACACCCCTTGTATTACACGCAGCTGTGGTGCAGGGAATGCCTCTGCCGCTTATGATTGGCTGTCCGCAGCGACAACTTCTTGGGTTTAAACTACTGTCCAAACATGCCTGAGCTCATCAATACTTTTAACCAAGAGATGACAAGCTGCCATGTGCTCATCCACAACAGGGTAAAAATTAATGAAAAAATGCATAAAAACGCATGATCTGTGAATATGAATGAATGAATATGTGCATTAAAATGTACAGTATCTCACAAAAGTGATTACACCCCTCACATTTTAGTAAATATTTTATTATATCATTTCATGTGACAACACTGAAGAAATGACACTTTGCTACAATGTAAAGTAGTGAGTGTACAGCTTATATAACAGTGTAAATTTGCTATCCCCTCAAAATAACTCAACACACAGCCATTAATGTATAAACCCCTGGCAACAAAAGTGAGTACACCCCTAAGTGAAAATGTCCTAATTGGGCCCAAAGTGTCAATATTTTGTGTGGCCACCATTATTTTCCAGCACTGCCTTAACCCTCTTGGGCATGGAGTTCACCAGAGCTTCACAAGTTGCCACTGGAGTCCTCTTCCACTCCTCCATGACCACATCACGGAGCAGGTGGATGTTAGAGACCTTGCGCTCCTCCACCTTCCGTTTAAGGATGCCCCACAGATGTTCAATAGGGTTTAAGTCTGGAGACATGCTTGGCTAGTCCATCACCTTTACCCTCAGCTTCTGTAGCAGGCAGTGGTCATCTTGGAGGTGTGTTTGGGGTCATTATCATGTTGGAATACTGCCCTGTGGCCCAGTCTCCGAAGGGAGGGGATCATGCTCTGCTTCAGTATGTCACAGTATATGTTTTCATTCATGGTTCCCTCAATGAACTGTAACTCCCCAGTGCCGGCAACACTCATGCAGCCCCAGACCATGACACTCCCACCACCATGCTTGACTGTAGACAAGACACCCTTGTTTTTGTACTCCTCACCTGGTTGCCGCCACACACGCTTGACACCATCTCAACCAAATAAGTTCATCTTGGTCTCATCAGACCACAGGACATGGTTCCAGTAATCCATGTCCTAAGTCTGCTTGTCTTCAGCAAACTTTTTGCAGGCTTTCTTGTGCATCATCTTTAGAAGAGGCTTCCTTCTGGGATGACAGCCATGCAGACCAATTTGATGCGGTGTGCGGAGAATGGTCTAAGCACTGACAGGCTGACCCCCATCCCTTCAACCTCTGCAGCAATGCTGGCAGCACTCATACATCTATTTCCCAAAGACAACCTCTGGATATGACGCTGAGCATGTGCACTCAACTTCTTTGGTTGGCCATGGTGAGGCCTGTTCTGAGTGGAACCTGTCCTGTTAAACCACTATATGATTTTGGCCACTGTGCTGCAGCTTAGTTTCAGGGTCTTGGCCCTCCTTATTGCCTAGGTCATTTTTATGATAGCAACAATTCTTTTTTTCAGATCCTCAGAGAGTTCTTTGCCATGAGGTGCCATGTTGAACTTCCAGTGACCAGTATGAGAGAGTGAGAGCGATAACACCAAATTTAATAACACCTGCTCCCCATTCACACCTGAGACCTTGTAACACATCGAATCACATGACACCGTGGAGGGAAAATGGCCCAATTTGGACATTTTCACTTAGGGGTGTACTCACTTTTGTTGCCAGCAGTTTAAACATTAATAGCCGTGTATTGAGCTATTTTGAGGGGACAACAAATTTACACTGTTATACAAGCTGTATACTCACTACTTTACATTGTAGCAAAGTGTCATCTCTTCAGTGTTGTCACATGAAAAGATATAATAAAATATTTGCAAAAATGTGAGGGGTGTACTCACTTCTGTGAGATACTGTACTTCTATACAGACTTCAGAAGGCCAGAAAATGCAGTTAAATACATGTAAAATTGGAGAGGCCTCATTTTATACAATGCAGAGAACAGATGTGAATGGCCTAATTGGACACAATGTACAAGTGCATCTAAAAGAATTAGAAGATCATCAAAAAGTTAATTTATTTCAGTAATTAAATTCAAAAAGTGGAGCTCATATATTATATAGATTCATTACACACAGAGTGGCATATTTCAACCTTTTCTTTGTTTTATTTTTGATGATTATGGCTTACAGCTAGTGAAAACCCCAAATTCTGTATCTCAGAAAATTTGAATAGTGTGAAAAAGTTCAATATTGTAGACTCATGGTGTCACACTCTAATCATCTAACAAAACATCTGTAAAGGTTTCCTGAGCCTTTAAATGGTCTCTCAGTCTGGTTTAGTATGATACACAATCATGGGGAAGATTGCAGACTTGACAGATGTCCAGAAGAGTCATTGACAAGTTACAAAAGGTAATTTCTAAAGAAGCTAGCTGTTCACAGAGTGCTGTATCCAAGCATATCAATGGAAAGTTGAGTGGAAGGAAAAAGTGTGGTAGAAAAGGGTGCACAAGCAACAGGGATAACCACAGCCTTGAGATAATTGAGAAGCAAAGGCCATTCAATAATTTGGGGGAGATTCACAAGGAGTGGACTATGGCTGGTGTCAGTGCTTCAAGAGCCGCCACACACAGACGTATGCAGGACATGGGCTACAACTATCGCATTCCTTGTGTCAAGCCACTCCTGAACTAGAGACAACGTCAGAAGCGTCTTGCGTGGGCTAAGGAGAAAAAGGACTGGACTGTTGCTCAGTGGTCCAAAGTCCTTTTTTCGGATGAAAGTAAATTTTGCATTTCATTTGGAAATCAAGGTCCCAGAGTCTGGAGGAAGAGTGGAGAGGCACGGAATCCACGTTGCATGAGGTCCAGTGTGAAGTTTCCATGGTCAGTGATGATTTGGGGAGTCATGTCATCTGCTGGTGTTGGTCCACTGTGTTTTATCAAGTTCAAGGTCAGCACAGCCCTCTTGCCAGGAAATTCTAGAGCACTTCACGCTTCCCTCTGCTGACCAGCTTTATGGAGATGCTGATTTCTTTTTCCAGCAGGACTTGGCACCTGCCCACACTGCCAAAAGTACCAATACTTGGTTTAATGATCATGGCATAACTGTGCTTGATTGGCCAGCAAACTCGCCTGACCTAAACCCCATAGAGAATCTGTGTAGTATTGTCAAGAGGAAGATGAGAGACACCAAACCCAACAATGCAGACGAGCTGAAGAAGCCGACCTGGGCTTCCATAACACCTCAGCAGTGCCACAGGCTGATGGCCTCCATGCCACGCCACATTGATGCATAAATTCAAGCAAAATAAGCCCCAACCAAGTATTGAGTGCACACTATACTGTACATGGACATACAGTGCATCCGGAAATTCAGAGTCCTTCACTTTTTCCACATTTTGTTATGTTACAGCCTTATTTCAAAACTGATTAAATTCATTATTTTCCTCAGAATTCTACAAACAATACCCCATAATGACAACGTGAAAGAAGTTTGTTTGAGATCTTTGCAAATTTTTAAAACATAAAAAGCGAAAAAAATCACATATACATACTGTAAATATTCACCGCCTTTACCATGACATTCAAAAGTGAGCTCTGGTGTATCCTGTTTCCATCCTTGTGAATTGGATGCGGAGACCCCCCCATCTAATTCGCAATAGTGTGAGCCCAGCCTGAGATGTTTCTACAACTTGATTAGAGTCTACCTGTGGTAAATTCAGTTAATTGGACATGATTTGGAAAGGCACACCCCCGTCTATATAAGGTCCCATAGTTAACAGTGCATGTCAGAGCACAAACCAAGCCATGAAGTCCATGGAATTGTCTGTAGACCTACGAAACAGGATTGAAACAAGGCACAGATCTAAGGAAGGGTACAGAATTTTGTTACAGCATTGAAGGTGGCAATAAGCATAATGGCCTCCATCATCCGTAAATGTAAGAAGTTTTCAACCACCAGCACTCTTCCTAGATGTTACGTACCAGGTAGGGAGCCTGACGGCAGGGGATGGCCTCTCCTACGACTCCAGTTCGAGGAACCGCTGGAAGTGAGGCAGCAGTCAAAAGAGCATGGTGAGGTATGAGTGCCTGGGGAAGTCCAATGGCGTCCACCAGCAGGTGGTCAGCAGGGTCACTGGAGATGGAGATAACCTGCGGAGTATAAGGTGCAGTCAGATGGAAGCTGCCCAGTTGAGCTGGAGAGGCTTGCGGAGCTGGAAGCTACTGATGTCTGGATGGCAACAGGCACTGGAGCGGAGTCAGGTGCAAACAAGTTCGGCAACGGGCTGGCAGCGAGGTACAGAGGAGCAGACAGAAGAGTGGTCGAGACAAGTCGGGATCAGGTGCGGGCGGATAGCAGGAGAGTCTTAAACAAGCCGGGTCGGTAAACAGGTTCAGAACAGAATATCAGGTTGCAGATTAACACGGGTAACGCTGTAGATCAGACAGCACCCATCTGGTGCATCAGCAGGGCTTAAATGGTTTGTTTGGCGCCCGGATTCGCGCTCCCAGGAATTTTCCTCTGGTCCAAAGCCCCTCCATTTGATCAGGTACTGCGTTTGACCTCTCCTCTTTCTACAGTCCAATATAGCCTCTACCTCAAATTCTTCTTCCCCGTTAACCATTATAGGTTCAGGTGGTCCTGTCTTGCGATTGAGGAAGCAGTCCGTCACCGCTGGTTTCAATAAAGAGACATGGAACACTGGGTGGACTTTGAGACTTGTGGGTAGCGATAGTTCAATAAGATAAGATAAGATAAGATAAACCTTTATTCGTTCCACAGTGGGGAAATTTCTTTGTTACAGCAGCATGAAAAAATAAAAACGAAATGCTAAATGCAAATATATAGACAATAGACATACCATAGTATACAAGTATATACACAACACAATGTATAAATACAAATGAGGAAAAAGAACGTATTGCAGGTGGTATTGTACGTATTGCAGGTAATATTGCACGTATTGCAAGTGAATATTGCACACAGGTAGTATTTTAAACAATAAAAAAGTAATAACAGTGTGTATTATAGTTAATGGTTCACTGGGAGCAGCTTTGATTGTAAAGTCTAATAGCAGCAGGGAGAAAAGACCTTCTATAACGCTCCTTCAGACACTTCAGATGTTAAGTCTGTCACTGAAGGAGCTGCTCAGCTAGGTAAGTGTTTCATACAGGGGGTGAGAGGCGTTCTGCAGCAATGATGATAGTTTTGCTACCATCCTCCTTTCTCCCACCTCCTGTACAGTGTCCAGGGGAATCCCCAGGACTGAGCTGGCCTTCCTGATGAGCTTGTCCAGTCTCTTCCTGTCTGCAGTAGAGATGCTGCTGCCCCAGCAGACCACACCATAGAATATGGCTGAGGCCACCAGAGTCAAAAAAGGTCTTCAGTAGCTTTCCCTGCACTCCAAAAGATCTTAGTCTCCTCAACAGAAAGAGTCTGCTCTGCCCTTTCTTATAGATCGCCTCAGTGTTGTCTGTCCAGTCCAGTTTGTTGTTTAGGTGAACACCCAGGTATTTGTAAGAATCCACTCTCACATGTCCTTTCCCTGAATGTTTACCAATGGAAATGATGAAGTGTGTTTGTGCCTACGGAAATTCACCACCAGTTCTTTGGTTTTCCCCGAGTTTATCTGGAGGCAGCTCTGTTGGCACCAGTCCACAAAGTTCGGTATAAGTCCTCTGTACTCTCTGTCATCATCATTCGTGATCAGACCGACGATGGCAGAGTCATCAGAGAACTTCTGTAGGTGACAGGTTGCTGAGCTAAACACGAAATCTGCAGTGTAGATGGTGAAGAGAAACGGGGCAAGAACCGTTCCCTGCGGGGCTCCAGTGTTGCAGACAATCATGTCAGACTCACAGTCACGAGTCCTCACATACTGTGGTCGGTCTGTGAGGTAGTCCAGTATCCAGGCAGACAGATGATGGTTCACTCCCATGTACACCATCTTATCCCTCAGGAGCGCAGGTTGGATGGTGTTAAAAGCACTAGAGAAGTCAAAAAACATGACTCTCACAGTGCTCCCAGCCTTTTCCAGGTGTGAAGTAGCCCGATTTAGGAGGAAGATGACTGGGTCTTCCACGCCAATGCCAGTTTGGTAGGCAAACTGAAGTGGATCCATTGATGGGCTCACCAGAGGTCGGAGATGAGTGAGCACCAGCCTCTCCATTGTCTTCATCAGATGGAAGGTCAGTGCTACTGGTCGGTAGTCCCCAAGGTCTTTTGGGCACGACGTCTTTGGAACAGGCACCACGCAGGATGTTTTCCATAGCTGTGGCACCTTCCCCAGCTTCAGGCTCAGGTCAAACATGTACAGCAATATGCCACATAGCTGGTCTGCACAGGTCTTTTGTAGCCTGGAGCTGATGCCGTCTGGGTCCGCAGCCTACCTCGCTTTGATCTTCCTGAGCTCCATTCTCACCTGGGCTTCTGTAAGGGGCAGTTTGTATTGGTTGGAGTGTTGACTTAAGGGAATCGGAGGGTGGGGGGGGGAAGTTAGGTGTGTTGTGAAATGACTGTGAGCTGATAGCAGTGCAGAGAGAGGTGGGGCTGGAGCTGCTTGCTGTGGAAGCAGACATGGGGGATTGCAGCAGGGGGGACTGGATGGGGGCAGCGGAGGGTAGCCGATCAAATCTGTTAAAGAATAGATTCAGATCATTTACCCACTGCTGGTCACCCTCAGCCTGAGAGCTGAGTTCCTTATGACCAGTGATGGTCTTGAGCCCCTTCCACACACCTCTGACATTGTTCTGCTGCAACTGATCCTCCATCTTCCTCCTGTAGCATGCTTTACCTTCCCTGATCTCCTTTCTTAGTTCTCTCTGGACAGTTTTCAGCTCTTCCTTATTTCCCGATCTAAAAGCCCTCTTCTTCTCTTTAAGGAGAGTCTTTATATCAGGGTTAATCCACGGTTTGTTGTCGGGAAAACACTGTACAGTCCTGGTGGGTACAGTATTCTCCACACAGAAGTTGATGTAGTCAGTAATACAGTCCGTTAAACTGTCAATATCCTCCCCATGAGGATGGACACATGTTTAGGGAACATACGTCCGTTGGTCGATGGAGGGCGTGTCACTGCTGTACCAGACTACTCTGGTTACTCCGAGACTTTCTGACAAAACTTTGATGATACACCCTCCTTAACACGTTAGGAGTACCCCTCCTATAACTGTCAAATTGCCTGACATAATGACTGATGTAGTTGAAGACACACCTCTTATGACATGGGTGGTCC